>JAJPGS010002491.1:600000-865000 GCA_028654335.1 Alnus rubra | reverse complement strand
AATGGTGATTTTAAAAGTCACATCAATTTTAGGAGGATTCAAGATGGACATGAGTCTTTCTTTTAGCATTAGTCTTGGAGACATCTTTCCATCACCAATTTATTGTCATTCTTGAAATAATATGGACATCTAAAATATATAGAAAACCAAGTACTGATCTAATGATTGATTTTGTATGCCACATCTATAATTACTCGGGAAGAAAATACGCAAAAAAAAAGGTTTACATCTTTTTAGCACTTTTTTTTTTCTTTCAAATTTACATGACCTGCCCTTCTTCGGTTTCTCCATTTTCTAACATTTGAGTAGAAGAGGGAGCTTGAAAATTTAGTACAATGTCACCACTAACATAGACTACCCTATAGATGTCATACTTAATATCAAGAGAAAATTGATCAAGATAGGGCAGCATTGACTTTCTCTGGTCACAGTTTATTATCCATGAGTAACAAAATTGGAGAGACTTCCACACATAAAGGCATGCCACTCTTGGCTTGCTTTGGCATCTCAAGCACACCCCGGCTGCAGCACCTTCCATCTTTAGAAAACGAGATTTGAATAATCCTAAGCATGCATAAGAAAGGTTGTCTATTTCGTCGGCAGAGGTGACTGCCGCAATCATCGAGACCGTGTCGCCGGTGTAAAATCTTGCGGCCGAGGAGCCGTCTCTTGATTCTCCGGCATATGCATCAAAGAAGCTGTGGTCCATTAAGATCGCCATGCTTGATATATTGCTTAGCATTGAGATCTAGAACAAGAGTGAAGTGGGTATTAGAACAGTAAGGAAAATGAAAGCAAATGACAAAAATGCTTAACAAAAGAAGTTTTGACAAGACTTGTTAAGATGTTTTTTATATGCTGAGATTCATCTGTGAATTCCCATTTTGATTGATTAAGCAATTTAATGAACCTTACCTCTCCTCATTGTTTTGAGTCCGAATCAAGGTAAAATTGTGGTGAAAATCTTCTTGTGCATCCATATCAATTCGTTTGAGTTTGCGATTTTAAAACGTGCAATTTAAAAATGCAGTTTAGTTTTTAAAAGTATACACCTTTAAGAACACGCCTACTTGCTTGTAATTTGAAAACACAGATTTTTCTACATTTTCAAATTGTAATTTTTAAAAAAATACACTCACAAAAAATACATTTTCTGCGATTTGATTTAGAATTGCATTTTTAGTCTATGAAATCACATTGTCAAAAGCATTCTAAAAAGCAAATAATACGTGGACAGAGGACCGTAGACCATGTTTGTTTGTGTTTTTGTTTTCTGTCTTTAGATTTTTATTCTCAAGACAAATACATTAACGAACAATTCAAAACACAAAAAACAATTTTCACATTTATGTTCAATCAGAACACTTTTTAAAACAAAACACATTAATAAACCTAAGTGTCTTTAATCGACATTATGCCCATTACCCTAATGCTATGTGGTTTGCTAGAATTATGATTTATGCAATTTCCTTTATATAACTAATGAGATTACATAAAATAAAGCAAAGCTCTGTTTATATATATATATATAGAAGCTAGGAAAAATGGTAATAATTAAACTTACAAGGGTAGTCCTTAATAACTCTTTGTTTTCAAAAGATCTCTTCAGCCATGCTCCATACCATATGATCTGAAAGGAAAGATTAACCAATTAACATCTCCCAAAAAACATCATGTGACTGCTTTTTTTTCCCATAAAAATAAAAAATGACATAAAATGAATTATCCAAGAAACTAAAAACACTCCTAGGAAAAAAAAAAAAAAAAAAAAAACTAGTACTCTTGATGTGATTTTAGTCTCATTAATTTATGAACAATCCAAATATGTGCCTGGAAATCATGCAGTTTACTGATAATTAGCAAATACCAGGATAACCAAGTATTATTGAAGAGTAATGCTACATATCATTCATTTGTCCCTCCAAAATTGATATGACTCTTAAAATCACCATTGGATCAAAATCCAATAATGATCTATCATAAATTTAATGGTGATTTTAAGAACCACATCAATTTTAGAAGGATAGAATGAGGACAAGAGAATGATATGTAGCATTACTCGTTACTGAATGGTTTATTTAGCAATTCCAATAATAATAGTAATAATGCATAATAACAACACATCACATCACTAGAGATTTATTGACTCAAAACTCAAGTTAAAAAAGGGTTTACACAGAGAAAAACAATTTAAAAAAAAAGTGAAAAAAGAAAAAAGAAAAAGAGAATTTTAATTAATTAAGAAGCATTTTAATCAACTAAATTGGGTAATAATCAAAACCAATTGAAACAAATATGATTCGGGTAAACTGAAATAATTCAGCAAAACAATTGAATAAATACGAAAAAAAACATGTATATATATTTAAGCTTACCAAATTTCCATGGATGCTCTTAAAAATAGAATTCTGCACACAACCAAGGCTCTCAGTGCACAAAGAGAATTGCTTAAGAGTGTCAACAAATTCATCCACCAACACTACTGTTGGCCTGAAGACGAAGAAACAAACATCCAAATTTCTGTTGTTGAAGGGCATAAAGCAAGCCATTCAATTCTATTATCTTTCTTAGCTTCCGGCCTTTTCTTCTTTCTTTTAAAGTTTCTGACTGTCTCTCCAGAATGAATGAAGGAGAGAGAGAGAGAGAGAGAGAGAGAGCATGGACAGGTAATGGGGGTCAGTCGAAGCTTCCATTGGAAAAGTTGTTGAAAGAATTAGGAACTCAATTTTGTCGTGGCCAGTTGCCAGGTCTTCTTTGGCTTCTGCGGCTTCTGATCAGATAAAAGAGAAGGAAAAAAATTGCTTTCAAAATGTAGAAAGACTTGCAAACAGAGACGCAATCTAGTCACGTGCTTTGACTGTTTCTAGATGCTTGCTTACTGCCAAACAGAGAGAGAGAGAAAAAAAAACTCAAATTTTAGTGTATTTATTTTTTAATTTTATAAATTTGTTATGATTTTTCGTTAGATCATGTCAAAAAATTTTAAAATATTCATATAAAAAGATGTTTGTATAAAAATTTTAAAGATTTAGACATGGGTATTTTTGTAAATTCTGTTAAGTCCTGACTAATGCCTAAATCCTTGTAATTTTTTATTTTATTTTATTTTTCTTAAAAAAAGAAGAAGGATATTTTGAAAATTTTGACACCTCTATATTAGGATCTAACGGAGGAGTAAAATTAAAAAAATTGAAACTTGGGATACGTTAAATTAAAATTTTTAAAATTTGACAGGTAATTGTAAATGTAATGAAAGTTGAGAGAGTTTTTAAGTGAAGTTTTTTAAAATTAAATAAGAAATTGAAAGAGGGGGAGTATATGGATTCACTTTGTTAATAAAAAAAATATTTTTTATTAACAAAGTGATCACTGATATGATATTAGTGATCACTTTTTTATTAAAAAATATTATTTTAATAAAAAATTGACGGGTGAATAATGGCAAACTGTCCCTCATCAATCATTTTCCGGGAGCATAGAACCCCAGGATAGATAGGAAGTTTCTTCTCTACCTATGGCCGTCCTAGTCCTCAAAAATTCAAAATCCTTTGTCCTTCTTCTTCTTCTTTTTCTTATTTTTTCAATTTTCTGACTTTCTTTTGTTCGAGGTATCTTTGTGGCCGACATGTTGCAGACTTACTGTTACACGAGACTATGAGAGTAACTCACTTTTTTTAATTCTTTAATACATGAGCTTAAAGCTAACAAGTTTTCCTTTTTGTCTTAAAGTCTTTTTTAAATTCATTAAAGGCCTGTAGCTCTATTGAAAAGACCATTGGGCTGTGAAAGAGGATAGGGAGAGGGAAGGCCAGATTATTTAAGATTCATATTATTATCTAAGGAGACCCATTAAGCTAGGTTCTTTGAACCCATCCACCAACTCTATTTGTTAATTGTAATTTATGGCCAAAAGTATAGCTAAAGTTCTATTGGCCAAGTAGTGCTGGGGATTACTTCAAGATCCTCCAAAATCTTGATAGTCGACGGCAAAAATAATTACGTCAAAGTATTATGTGACGTTCCGCATCACTTGGAAATGATGATGTATTTATATGTATATTCACACTATTCTTGACACAACTCGTTTTAAAGCCGTGATGACCATGAATCTATTAGAACTTTGCATTTAAGCATGCTTCTATGAGAGTAATACCGGGATATATGACTTCCTGAGAAATTTGTGTTTGTGTTTCTACTAAATCAAGTATATGACTTTCTAGATGTATATGTGATATTGTTTTATTAGAGCATTCTACTCTATTATCTTGATTAATGAATGAGATCCATTTTTTACTTTTTTTTCTTAAAAAAAAAAACAGTATATCTAAAATACGAAAGTAAAGCTTTAGCTAACAAGGCTTCAAAATCCACTCCAACAGATTATCTCCAAATTCTCTAAAAACAAATATTTTGCAACAATACTTTATCATATTTGAACAATCAATATTGCTTCTCCAACCAATTTTTTAATTTTTCTTTCTCTCTCTCATCTCTTCCTGTCACTCATTTCTCTATCACTCGTATATATAGAGAGAATATAGCTTTCAGTCAAGCAAGAATGTGGAAACTTTGACTGCTATATTGGCTCAGCCGCTCAATCAAGTGCAATTTCAGAGAAAAAAAAAATACAAAAAAACATCGAAGAAATATGACCGTTGAAAAAATAATTCTTGGAGAAATATGACCGTTGAAAAAAAAAATGACAGTTGGAAAAAAAATAACCTTTGAAAAAATATGATCGTTAGAAAATATTAACCTTCGAAAAGATAAATGTTTAAAAATATGAGTGTTGACAAGATTATAATGATAAAAAAAAAAAAAAGAATAACATAATATTTAAAGAAAATAGAAAATTTGTTGGGAGGTAAATTGAAAACGTAATAGCTAAAATAAAAATTATACTTTTTAGATAGCTAAAATACATATCCCTTGTTGGAGATGCTCTACCCAGATCGAATATGAGAGAGGAATTAATTTTGATAAGAGATCAGAACATTTTGCAAATGAGTAATGCTATATGCAGCTTAGCATTACTCTTTGCAAATTCCTTTGCAGATGCTTGGGTGATCTCAATTCCATTTCCAACGGGGCAAACAGAAAAGGAGGCATTCCCTTAGCATTCTCCTCTACTGGCAGCCTTGGCAACTCTATAAACACCAACAACTTGATAGACCTGGGTTTTAGAGGCAAATCTTTCACCTACTTCAATCAGTGCAGAGACAGCCAGGAGGTTTGCCTAGAAGCAGCCAACCTTAAAAGAGTGCGTAAGGGCCTATTAGTCTATTGGCTACACAAAAAGGCACTTTTGTAAGTTTTGTTAAAACCTCGTTGGATAGAGATCTGTATTTGGACTGTAAATATGAGAGAACGGCAACACCAAATACTCTAAATTAGTGGAAACAATAGTCAAAGAGGGCTTCTGTTTCTTCCAATTAGTTACGTGCAGTGACACAATAAAAAAAACATTAAAGCTATCATAATCAATCATTTAATCGAAACAGTGATCTCTCCAGTCGAATTGATAGTATTGGCAACCATGGTAAATTTATTTTATTCCTTCTATAATTTGAGTGGTCTCACAATAGAACATCTTTCACGAGTCCGAAGATCTTTGTGGAGCTTCTTTTTCCTGATGAAGACAAATAAAATTAAACGATTATATTGAATTCAATAACCCTTTGCTCTTCAAAATTATTTGTGAATAATAATACTAAGAAAAAACTTCATTTAACCCCTCTAAATTGTCATGCTTTTGTAATTACTTTCTTAAACTTTAAAAACTCTCAATTTAGTATATCTTTTAATTTTTTAATTTTTTATATATATATATATATTTTTTTCATTTCACCCATCCGTTAGGATTTTACATTAAATCTTATCAAAATTCCCAACACATTTTTTTTAAAAAAAAATAAAAAATAAAAAAATTCAAAGATTCAGGTATTGGTATTTTTGCAATTTCTGTTAAATCATGACCAATGCCCAAATCCTTGCAATTGTTTTTCCTAAAAAAAATTATGGGTATTTTGAAAATTTTGACACCGTTAAATCCTAACGGAATGATGAAATTGAAAAAAGATAAAAAAAAAAAAAATGGATACAATAAATTGAGAGTTTTTAAAATTTAGGGAGATAATTGCAAATATGATGAAAGTTTAGGAGGTTAAGTGAAATTTCCCATAATACTAATGACAAAAACACCACCTGAATAACAGCAGCAGCATAAAATTTTACTTTGTTTAACGTAATTTGGCAACAAGTATTATTACTTGTTTCATAGTATGGACTCGGGTCAAGAGTCGGTCAGCAGTTCAGGTTAGTCAGGCACTCAGGCATATGGGTGCACCATGGATGTCCATTTTCACGCCAACCCATTCTTCAATGACTAGAAAATTAACCCCAAGAGAACCCATTAAGTATTGATAGAAATAAGAAGTAACAAGATAAAAAAAAAAAATCCACTAACTAGAGGTGCCAAATCACCCTTTTTATACCAAAAATGTGTAAACGAATTTCGTCTTTATTCAGATAATTTATTTTCTGACATTATTGTCAACCACATAACTCAAAATTCTAGTCTTCTGCATACTGATATTCACTTCTCTGTGCATCTTAAAACTTCTTTTTATCACCCCTTTGAAAAATGGTGGACAGATCAATTTCTTCTAAATCTATTATAAGGCCTGTACTATTAGTTTCCTCCATCCATAAGTATATATCTAGCCTTTTTTTTTTTTTTTTGGATGAATATATAGCCTTAAGTTAAGTTTCATGCATTAACCTACATACAGACCATTAAAAAAGATGCTCATTAGATCTTGCCTTTTTTTTTTGGCACAACTCTAGTAAAAATTATGGATACAAACAAATTTTGAAACAAAGAACTGCTAACTTGTGCACTGGTTTCAAATTTATTGGGTCCAGTTCGAATAGGTTTCAGGGTAGATCACGATTTACTCCTTGTACCTAGACCTAATTATATTTTACCTTTTGGATAAATCATCTTATGGTTTGAATTAAATGGTTATATTTCAGTTCACCAATCAAGTGAATCAAGTGATATTATGTTCGGCGCAAATAATCTTGTGCCCATAATCAAGTGATATTGTATCATCAACTGCTAACTTGTGCACTGGTTTAAAATTTATTAGTTAGGTTCAGTTCAAATAGGTTTCAGGGTAGATCGCAATTTACCCCTTGTCATTAGGCCTAATTATATCTTACCTCCTTGATAGTTCTTCTTATGGTTGAATTAAATGGATATATTTTGGTTAACCAATCAAGTGATATTATCTCATCAAAATATATAGACAGGGGCATGCTCCCATTATCTTTAAAATGGGGATGATGTAGTCAAAGTCTTGTTCACGTTGCAATAACTTGGAAGTCACGTCACTCTATGTTAAGTAGCTAAGAAGTTCTATTGTGAAATATATTTCCTATAACTAAACAATTATGAACCTACTTACTAAATGAGGAGAAAGACAGTTCAGAGTTTTTAAGGGAATTGCCTCACCTTATCATAGGACTACGGGGATTCTCAAACCATCATGCGCAAGTTGCACAGGAATTCCTTCCCTGAATACATTTGATGGAAAAACAGAACATGAATATCTTTATATGATATTTCCAGCATCTACAGATAACAGTACATAATAAAATCTCGAGTAATGCTTCACCTACAACTATTTTACAACTTGTTGATACGTGTCAGCATGTGATTGGAGGGTATTAATCACATGCTGACACGTATCAACAAATTGTAAAGGAGTTGTAGGTCTTGAATTTTTTCTAAAATCTTACTCCCCCAATTACATGGGACCTTCTAACTTTACTACCATAAGCCTAGGGCCATCATGAGAGTAGAGAATAAAAAACTATAATCAACACACATTAAAGGTCAACAGCCAAGTCAGGTCAATTATTACATAAATTGATTTAGACCATGAGATTGTGATACCCTACTAAGAAGGAGAGAGTGAGTTTGTACCTTTTAGTCCATTCCATCAGAAAGTCATTGTCCTTGTGGTGATCAAACTCATGAGTCATACCAATAAACAGGGCTCGCTTAGGACATATCCTCTTCACAGCTTCAAGTGACTGCGAAACTAGTTAAATGACATGAGCACAGTCTTGACCTTAAGGGAAATCATATAAAGGTTAAATTTGAGTATGTAAACAGACCTGTGGCAAGCAAAAGTGTGTATTATGGCATCCATTCTGCAATAAGAATAAAGGCAAATCAGAATATAATTAGATTAATTCCTGGGAAGTCAAAAAAAAAAAACATAAAAAGAAAAATATCAACATTAAAAAGACAAATATGTATGAGCAGATATAAAAAGAGGTAGCCGGAACGAACAGATTGGCGGAAGTTGCGTTTATTACATAAGATGATTGCTTGGTCCGAGATCCCAAAATCACATTTTTTGCCAACAGATAACATCAACAATAATAAGTGATAAGTAAGAATCATCATATCATTGTCTAACTTGCAATCTACGATGCCAGCTATGGCAACAGATTTTTATTTATTTTTTATGAGTAAAGGAAATTCATTAAAAGCGCAAGGAGTGCAACCAAGTACACATGAATTATGCAAGAGAAACACCCCACAATCAAGACGAGAAAAAAGAGAACAAAAATTACCATAGCTAGAGACATGGAGAAAGGCAGTAGCAAAGATCCACTCAAATAGGGATTTAAGAAAACAAGTTCATAGATCCGAGCTCATTCTCATTCAATCATCGAAGCTTCAAGGGTTCATTTCCTTTCAAATGCATCACATTAGAAAGGAAGGAATTGCGTTCCAAACAATATTGACACATTCTGGCTGACCCTTCTATTCCAACATGCCAAAAGATCCATACCCATCTAAGCGTAACCCACTCTAGCAAAAACATCTGAAATACTATGATCCACAGCTCTCACGTGACATCACAATGAAGAAGATGATCCGTGGTTTCCCTACTCTTTTTACACATACAACACTAATCTATCACCCTGACATGACGCTTGTGGAGATTATCCAAAGTGAAAATTTTCCCAAAGGAAGCTGTTCAAGTAAAGAAAGCCAACCTCAAAGGAGCCTTAGTCCTCTAAATGCTCTTCCAATGGAAAGGGGAGTCAATATTAGGACGAAGAACCTTGTAAAAGGATTTGACATCAAAAGGTCTTCTTTTTTATGGCGTCAAACAAAGCCAATCATCACCCTCCCGACCCACCCTAGCAGAATACAAAACATTGAAGAAAGAGGAGATGGAGTCCACTACCCAATCAAGCACTAACCTCATGAAGTTAATGTCCCAATGAACCGTATCATTGCTAGCACTTCTAAGGTCAACCACCATTGCATCCCTATTCCTTGCAAGGCAAAATAAATCCGAAAAAAGATTCATTCAAAGGATGATCCCCCCAGCATAAGTCATGCCAGAACCTGGTACGAGCGCCATCATCCACCTCCACACTAGTAAAACTAGAGAAAACATCCCACCCCCTCCTAATGTGTTTCCAAAGACTCACCCCATAATTTCCAGTGACCCCTTAGCCATCCACCCACCCAACTCCCATATTTCTTATTCACAATCTAACACCAACAAGCCTCTCTCTCCACAACATACCTCCATAACCACTTACCCAATAGAGCCAGATTAAAAGTAGTCAAGCTCATGATCCCTAGCCCTCCAAGCTGAATAGGAGTACCAACCTTCTTCCAATTAACAAGATGGAATTTAGGCTCATTATCCAAACCACCCCACAAAAAATCCTTCTGCAATTTTTCTAACCGATTAGCAACACCAACTGGGATAGGGAATAGGGAAAGGAAATAGGTAGGAAGGTTGGAAAGAGTGCTCTTAATCAATGTTACCCTACCACACATTGAGATATTGAGATTTTATTTGACATTTTACCAACTTTTTTATTTTTTCTTCTCTCCTACTCCTACTCCAACTATCAGTTAGAATGTAACTTATAGTAGAGGAAACTTCCCCCAATGCAGATACCAGTAGTGCAAAGGCTTTTAAATTCATAAAGACATTTTACCACTTAATTTATGTCAACTATTTCCATGTAAGCATAAGGAAAGCTTTTCAGCTTAAAACAAATCCCCCTTATATTAAATGGCACCTCCATCTCCATAAAAATGGGATGGTGAGTGAGATCATGGGTCAAGTCTTGTGGTGAGCGTAAGCCATTTACCAAGCAAAAACCAAAAATAGAATCAGAAATAATTAATAGAAAAAAGTATAAAAGATATTAATAAGAATAATTAACAAAAAATATGCGCTGGTGGAACAACAATAAACTTCTTTGGTGTATAATACGATACTTATGAGCATGAGTCATTTACTAAGTACACCGGAAGTATATAAAAGGAACCACCTAACTAGCAGGGGCAAAACGAACAAGAAAATCACCATAACTAATAGACATAGGAGGCACATACGCTGCTGTTCACAAATACAAAGTTTCATAAAACAAGGATAAAATTTCCCCCAACGTCCTCTCTCTGTCCTCAAAGCACCTACATTCCTTTCCTTCCATACACATCAGAAGAGACATGTAGGCACCATTTTCCACACCGCCGCACTCCTAGGCCTGCCATAGGACCACCAACAGTTAAGCAGATCAACAATACTTCTAGGTATAACCCAGGACATCCCAAAACGACTAAAAAAGCACTCCAACTGGCAGAAGCCACATCGCAAAGGAGAAGAAGGTGATCCACCAACTCTCCATTCCTCTTGCACATACAATATCTGTCCATTACGATGATGTGCCGCCTCCTAAAATTATCCAAGGTGAGGATCTTGCCTAGAGTCGCCAACCATGCAAAAAATGCTGCCCTTGAAGGAGCCTATGTCCTCCAAACACTCTTCCAAGGGAAGTGACTCCCTATAGGGGAAACCATCGAGCAGAAGTAGGATGTAACCTTGAACAATCATTTCTTGGAAGAAGCCCTCCGCAGCAGATCTTCACGTCCTCTTCTCACTCTAATTGAGTGCAACACCTAATAAAAAGAAGCAAAGATATTTACCTCCCAATCCTGTGTCACTCTAGCAAAGCTCACATTTCACTAGTTAGAGTTGCCCAAAAACTCCAAATTAGCCACTATAGAGTCGTCCTTTGCGCAAGCGAGACCAAATAAAACTAGAAAAGCTACCTTTAGAGCCGCTTCCTCACACCACTGGTCATGCCAAAAATTGATCCCGGTGCCATCCCCCACCTCAAATCTAGTAAAGCTAAAAAAATTATCCTACCCTTTCCAAATATTCTTCCTCCACAACCCCACCCCAAAGGCTCCAGCAGGTTTAAGAGAGCACCAACCTCCCCATAAACTTTCATATTTCGAATCCACCGCTACTCTCCACCAAGCCTCTCTCATGCCCATATCACCACAACCATTTACCTAAGAGAGCGCGATTAAACACCAACAAATTCTAGATACGCAACCCTCCCTCAGAGAACGGGGAATAAACCTTATACCAACTCACCAATGCGTTTGGCAACACTCGCCCAGAAAGGGAAGAGAGACAAAATATGTAGGCAGATTTGCGAGAGTACTTTTGATGAGGGTAACTCTGCCACCCTTGGACAAGTACATCCTTTTCCAGTTGGCTAACCAAGATCCTAACTTCTCAATAACACCGTCCCAGATATGCTTAGCCTTATAGGAGGCCCCCAACGGTACCCCAAGATACTTTTCCGGAAGTTTGGAAACCCCACACCCTAGGATACAAGCCAACCTTCCCATTTGAGAAACATTCCCCACAGGAACCAATTCTGACTTATCCAGATTTACCTTTAAGCCCGATGCAACTTCAAAACATAGAAATAAGCTCCATAGATGACGCAAATGAGAAGGCAAAGCATCACAAAAGATTAGAGTATCATTAGCAAACAGTATCAATAGCACCTGGAGTCTTCAAAATGAGAGTAATAAACGAGGCGTTGAGGCTTTTCTCAAACTTTCCTCTAACATGGAAATCACTAAAAACCTTTATGATATCCACTTTCAGCACATCCCAATCATAGTTGACACAACCTTCCTCACCTCCTCCTCTCCAAAGTTTCTTTCCAACCAAGAAGCCTCAGACTCCAAAATGGAGTCAAAGGAGAGATGATGCGGAATACATTGGGCCTTTAGTTTTATTTAAAATTTTAATTCAGGGTATTAATTTATGTTTTATTTTATGATTTATTTATTTTGGTAATTCAATAAATGGGTGTTGCTCTAGGCTATGTTAGGCAAGAAAATAAAACTATGTTAGGTAAGTAATAAATGGGCGTTGCCCTAGGGTTTTTAGTCGAGGTATATTTAAACATGTTTTGTAGTCCAATGAAGGACAGTTGATAATGAATGAAAAATTGAGCGTGCGCCGCTACTCTCTCGGCTTTCTTCTTCCTTTCTCTCTTCATTTCTGCTTCTTCTACCTCTCGAGTTCTTGATTTATTTCTTCCAATTAATCTGTCCTACATCAATTTCGTGTTCCACTTCGTTCTAATACCGTGGTGGCCTACACTTCATTCAGTATAAGACTTCATATGGTGACATATCGTTGTTGGCCGGTACCTCAATCTCCACGAATCTCAAACTCCACCTCACTGACGGTCTACACTACTTCCTTATGGAAGCGGTCCACAAAGGCATGGAACATGGAGAACCATCCCATCCGTAAGATCACATCAAACCCACTTGTAAAACAAAAACGAGATTCGTTGGCATGATGTGGCCTTCGACACTTCATGACAACTCCTAGCTACTAGGGTGTAAACTACTGTCTTCCTACCGAGTAGCTACTGCTAAGTTATATCTAATTGTACTGACTCCCAACATTAAGCCCTACCAATGGGGTACGACACCCGCGAATGTGTTGCCCTTGCATCGAAAAGAACGAAAGCTCTACCATAAGAAATCTATAGGGTACCTGTCACCACTTCGTTGGATGCATTGGCTTCACCTGGCGTCAAAACTTAAACTCGAGCGGGTGCTATGTTTCTCTGTCCCTCTAGGCGACTCTGACCAGCTTGGTTGTTAGCAGGGGTCCTACAGTCCTTCACGAGGTGCCCTGGTTTCCCACATCTAAAACAGACCGACTGCCCAAAGAGGCAGTTTCCGCAGTGCGTTCTTCCACATTTTTGGCATAATGGGCGTCGTTGCCCGCCGCCACCTTGGTTATCGAATTGCTAAGGTGCATGGTTTCTTTCTGGGGGGTGATTAAATCTCCTTCTGTTTGCGTGCGGTGGTTGTTCTCCATAGTGGTTCCCTTGCGGTGCATTTCTCTTCTTCTGGTTGAAATCTTCCGCATTGATCTTCAACGTCCGCTCAAATCACTGATGCTTTGCTGACGAGGTCCGTCAGGTTTCCAATCTCGAAGCCAACCACTCGATTCATGATTCTTGGTTGCAAACCCCTTTCAAACTTCCTTGCCTTCAGGTCTTCTGTGGGCACTAGGTATGGGGTGAATCGCGAGAGTTCTATGAACTTTGCCGCGTATTGTTTCACTGCCGATGATCCTTGCACCAGGTCTGTAAATTATTGTGCCTTAGCCAAACGAACTGACTGTGGAAAGAAGCGCTCCAGAAATGCATCTTTGAAGTTCTTCCAGGTGATGGGTACGCCTCCGCCTAACTGTTGTTGTAGGTGGTCCTTCTTTGATGTCCACCAACGTTCTGCTTTAGCGGTCAACTTGAAGGTAGCATAACGGACCATTTGTTCGTCCGTACAGCACATGACTTCCATCAGCTTCTCCATCTGCATTACCCAATTCTCTGCAGCCACTGCATCTGGTAGTCCTTCAAATATAGGGGGGTGTTGGTTATTGAATTGCTTAAAAGTGCAACCCCGTTGCTCTTCTACATTCTGTCTCACCTATCGGTTAGCGTTTGCGCCCATCTTTAGTAGGTCCACCAGTTGGGCAGCCAATGCGTTCAAAGTCTCGGGGTTTCCGTTTGGCACCGGGTTTCCCACATTTCCGCCGTTCTCGTTCTTGTGGGAAGAGATAAATAGCGCACAGAATGAGTGGTTTATAAAGATACTCATAAGTACTAAGTCCCACATTGCCTAGTTACTAGGTGTAACTGGGATAAATGATTCTAAGGAAAGCTCTAAATTGACTAGTCCTTTTGGGGTGATAGCGCAGATGTGACTAGCGTTTTTTCCTTGGGTCGTTACAAATGGTATCAGACTCACCTAGTAACGCCAGGTCATGTGGTACTGGAGCACCGCACGAGGTGGCCCTGACGAGGACATCAGGGGTTTAAGGGGGGAGTTTGTAACACCCCGGTCCCATATTGGGAAGAGAAAAATAGCTCACATAGAGTGAGTAGTTTATAAAGATACTCATGCGTGCGAAGTCTCACATTGCCTAGTTACTAGGTGAATTGGGCTTTATAATGGATTCTAGGAAAGCTCCAAATTGACTAGTTCTTTCGGGGTGATAGCGCAAATCTGGCTAGCGCTTTTCCTTGGGTCGTTACAAATAATGATGCGGAATACATTGGGCCTTTAGTTTCATTTAAAATTTTAATTCGGTGTATTAATTTATGTTTTATTTATGATTTATTTATTTTGGTAATTTAATAAATGGGCGTTGCTCTAGGCTATGTTAGGCAAGAAAATAAAACTATGTTAGGTAAGTAATAAATGGGCGTTGCCCTAGGGGTTTTAGTCGAGGTCTATTTAAACATGTTTTGTAGTCCAATGAAGGACAATTGATAATGAATGAAAAATTGAGTGTGCGCCGCTATAGTCTTCTCCCTATTTTCTCTCTCTCTCGGCTTTCTTCTTCCTTTCTATCTTGATTTATGCTTCTTCTCCCTCTATTTCTGCTTCTTCTACCTCTCAAGTTCTTGATTTATTTCTTCCGATTAATCTGTCCTACATCAAGAGACCATCCACCAACCGCCTCCAACTACACTGCTCAGTATATAACTTTTGATAAAATTGTCCAATGTGTTGGCTAATCTCTGTCTGAATAGTAGTGATACTACCACCAATCAAAAGGGAGTCTATAGAGTTCTTTCTTCTGTTGGAGTTCGCCATAGTGTGAAAATTTAGACCACTTGTCCCCCTCCTTTAACCACAAAACCCTATATTTCTGACTCCAACTCACCTCTTTCATGAGAATATACCATTCCAGCTCCCTGACAACTTCTTCCTTCTTAATTTTCTCCTCCACCCCTAAGGCCTGTAAATCTTCTAAAAGAGAGCCCTTTTTCCTTTCCACATTGCCAAACACCTCCTCATTCCATTTTTTGAAGTCCAATTTCAAAGCCTTAAGTTTGCGAGCTAAGACAAAACTAGGAGTAATTTGGAAGATATAAGAATCCCACAACTGTTTCACCAAGCCCACAAAACCTTCCACCTTCAGCTACATGTTCTCAAATTTAAAGGGCCTACTCCCCCTTATGAAATTGCTACAGTCAAGAAGAATAGGGAAGTGATTCGAACACAAGCGGGGTAGCCTTTTCTGGGAAACCCCCGAAAACATAGCTTTCCAATCCGGAGAGACAGAATCTATCAATCCTGGACCAAACATGCGGATCATGAGAAATCAACCAAGAATAGACACCACCGCCAAGAGGAAGATCCATTAAGGTATGTTCAGAAATAAAGTCAGAGAACTCAACCATGGTGGAACATAACCGAGCCGCACCTGATCTTTCATTAGTAAAGCGAGTGACATTAAAGTCACCCCCAATACACCAAGGCAGATTCCACCAATTGAGCAATCCAACCAGTTCATCCTAGAGAAGCTTTCTATCCCTATAAGAGTTAGGGCCATAAACACCTGCAAAAGCCCAAGAGGAGTCATCATCAACGTTTCTGAAGGAAACAACTAAGGTGTAATCCCCTACACACTCAACTACCTTCTCCACCACCCTTTTATCCCACATTATGAGGATACCCCCTGAAGCCTCACTGGAATCCAAACAACACCAATCCACAAGATTGCAGTCCCATAAACAGCGCACAATTCTGCGCGACACAGTATTGAGCTTGGTTTCTTGCAAACATACAATGTTCACCTTCCAGTCTCTGAGCAAATTTCTCACTTTCATACATTTTTTTCCCCTCGTTCAACCCTCTCACATTCCAGGAGAAAATCCTTGGCTTCACAAAAACACTGGAAGTGCCTTGCCTTTACCACGACTAGTGTACTCACCTCTAGCATCGTGGTTGATTGAACACACTCCAAAATTTTTAACTCCCTTCTAAATCTCGAACCACAACTAGAAAGGGCAGCCATCACCTTGATCCGGCATTCCTCTTCAAAAGAGGTCAAAAGGGCCAACAATTGAAGCTTTTTGCCCTCACAAGAGAGCCCCACAATGGGATAAATAGCCTTTGAACATTGAACAACCCAATCAGAATGACCCAGTTCGCCCACCAAATAGGAACCTAGCGAAGAAAGAATACCACCTTCTTCATCACTATCACTCTCATCCACAAGGCACAACACACCATCTCCATAGTCCTCCTCGAAAAGCACCAAACCTGCGTTATTGGGAATATGGACACCCTCCCCCACAAACTCCTGCAAATCTAATTCTCCCCATGTGCGGCAAAGACTGGTCTTCTGGACCACCGGCAGCCCTGAAACTTAATAGCGAAGACCCACCTTGCCGATCACCATCACTATTGGGCAAAGAGAAAAAGACACCCTCCGGTGGTTTCTGGGAGGCGAGTTGGGCATTTGGCAAGAGCAAAATAAGACCACCAGCGTCCTCTTCCCTCATAGGAGAAGACCCAAAAGGCCGGACATCGAAGTTCTCGATCGTCGGCTGAACAATGGGCTTAACCTAGGACGGGATCAAAAAAGGATCAATGTCTCCCTTTGGCCTTACTGGCGGCGTCCCATCACATTGGACGACCCCAGCTACAGTCGCCAGTACCGCAACTTCCTCCAGCGAAGTCTCTGGCATGACAGAACTTGGAATAGGAGCTAGGATCCGAACCCACCAGACACCGGAGCTTCTCCTCAGAACCCATAATGGAGATGGGTTTGGCTCGCAAATGGACCTCTATTTACACTCAAAAGCCCGTTTCTTCTTTCCCTTCTTACGCTTGGGCCTAGCAGAGCGAAGCTTCTCCAACCCATCTAACACCATCACCAAATCCCGGTCCACCTCAGATTTAATAAGCTCCAAATGACCCTTCCACGCCCAAAGAAGAGCAATCTTCTTCCCCTTTCCTGTCAACCTACCTTCTCTCTCAGCAACACCACCATAATGGCAAGCATCCTCACCTCGAGCAATGGAGTCCTGATTTGCGTCAGATAATGGCTTGTCCAGCAAATAATCATTAGCACAACGGTTTTTGCCCAGCAATTCCCCACACTGGACCAGCGGTTCAACTGATTTCAGCACCTCCGCGAACGATGGCGAAGATGGTCCAAACCCACCACCATCCCTGACCCATCTTCCTTACCAAGCTTCTTCTTCACCGGAGAAGAGGAACTAGACCCAACGCCAACCGAAGCTTTGAAGAACATTGTCGCCTTGCCCAACTCAACGGCAAACCGCCACCAGCCCCGTCCTTCCCAACCCTCAAAGATCAGCACAAGCCCTCGCAGGCCACCCATGGCGTAGACCGCCACCTCCAAGAACTGGCCGAAATTGTTGCCCCCTCTCCGAACAATGGTCACCTTTGAGCCCTCCCTAAAAGATTTTAGGAAATCCTTGGCACTGGGAGACCGATCAGCTCCTCCTTTCTTCCACCTGCAACACCGAGGCACCTTCCATCACCGAAAGCACAAAAGTTTTAGCCTCCACGAAGAACCACCTCTCCATCTCCAGTCTCATGCTGCAACCAGCAAGAAGAAACACACCACCCGCACCCGCACACACCTCCCTTGCTCACTCTCTTTACTCGGCAAGTTTCTGACACATTTCAGCAATCTGAATTGCAAGCTCCCACGGGTTTGTTAGATTGATCTCTATGATAAATACTTCGACAAGATCTGATCTATTCCCACAAACAGAAACAAGTTAAACAACTATAGCAATGAATGTGCTTATTTTAGTACTAGACATACATTTGTAAGGGAAAAAAAAAACCCAAAGCAATCATGATGAATCAAACAAACTAGGAAAATTTCTACCTGCACCAAAAATGCCTTTAACGCAAGTCTCAACCAGAAAATGATTTTATAGATGCCTAAAGAACAAATTTATTAATAATTTTTTATCTTCAAATTCTCTTCCGCATCCACAATATGTTAGACAATCTTCTTCATGTAATCCTAATAAAAGGATATCATAACAATTAATAGATTGCAAAAAGAGCATTGACAAGATGAGATGATAATCAAGACACCAGGTAGAGTATATTATTAGGTTAAAGATCTGTAGCATCAATAGATCAAATATTAAGTGTTGACTGCGATGCATGCCACTCATACTGCACTATACAAAGATAGCATTACATGCTGCAGTATCAAAATTATACATTATAGCTGTGCACTAATTCTATCAGACCCAAAAGAGCCTATGCATTAAGTTTGAATGTAATTGTGTACGAATCAAGAACACCCATAAGTGGCACAAGAAAAAGAGTCATTACACAACTCCAATTGACAAAAGAAGAAACATAAAAGTGACAATGGGGAAAGAACCACTAAAACACCAGTTTAAGGAGACAAAATGCTCTTCCCAAATGGCGAAACTGCATTTAATACGGGAGAGGGGGCAGGTGGAAGACACGGGGAGAAAAGAAGGGGGAAGGGGGGAAGAAAACTAGAAACAATAATTGAATAGAGATATAAAACAGGTCAGCAAATTTTTTTTAAAATTTCTATTGAAGTGTCTGGGTTTCTGTTGTGCATATTCTATTCTTGCATCTCATGCACTTCCTCCAAATACAATGCCAGTGATGTGTATTCATAGATGAGTTGGCATTTTTATTTTTTTTGTTTTATGTACCTCTACCTATTACAAGTATTAAAAAGAATTTACTGACCTTATATAATGTATCCAATATGAGAATATCCAACTGACCAGCCCCACTTTTCGAAATAACTACAAAATCAAAGTTACATTACACAGAGATCGGAAGACACATTAACACATATGGTAATTCTTTTTACACAAGGAATTTCAAATAAAAAATGAAAAACTTCAAGAATCTTTTTGATGAGCACAAAACTTCAAGAATATATACATACACTATTATCCCTGCTTAAAAAGGTAAAATTCAAATGTGCAATTCAGGGAAAAGGTTAGAGAGATTTTCAAATTCTAGTAGCATTAATGTTTTGCAGTTTGGATTAGAATATATTATTTCCTTGCCAGGAAAAGATAAGAGAGACCCAGTAAAAATATAGGTACAGTTACTTGTGATCTTTGAACCAAGAGCACAGAATCAGCCATTGACCGAAGCATAAACCACTAAGCTCTGTGTTTACTATGTGCAGAAAGATGCAATACCTATAGGTCAACAGAAAAAGTCATCTGTGTTTTTTAAAAAAAAAAACAGCAAGTCATCTGCATATGAAAAGAAAGTTTTTTTTTTTTTATAAGTAATAATTAATTGAAAAGCGTAAGGCGCCCCTAAGTACACAAGCAATATACACGAGAGGCTCCAAATGAGCAAAAAACCTAAGCCCTAAAACCCAAAACCCTACAAGCCCAAAACCCACAAAACAGCAAAGGTCAAAACCCCCCAAGACACTCAACGCTAGAAAACATGAGACTTGCCTCTCCCCCGCCTAGTGGATGCAACCTTAGCATCGTAGTTGATGGAGCATTATCAATTAAGAAGCTCCCTTCTACCCTTTACCATATGGGGGGTATCCTCCAAGGTGACATCACCTTCACACGGCTCCCTCATCGAATCCATCCAACGCCAGTCCAAACATGTGGCAGGGGAGAAATCTCTGTCATCCCCATCCCAGCATTCGTAGTCCTTCTCTTCACCATCCACCTCTGAAGATGGATAGTGAACGATGACAGGCGGGGCATTGACCTCGTCAGAAGCAACAGGCGGGACACTGAACAACGACACTATCTCTGCAATCAAGCTATTGTCCAATTTCAAAAATCTATTGTCCCTCAACTTACAGCTTTAACACTGCATGGGTTTAGAATTCAGCACAAACAAGGGCTTTAAATCCGAAGCCCTTCAACCACAGCCCCCAGCAAAGCCTCTGGCCTAGGACATCCTCCTGGAGCCAACCTAGAAAAAACCGTAGGAGAGGAGGGCGAAGTGGCCATACCTGGATCTTCCATGCTTGTTATGTACTTGGTATCTGGTTCTTTGCCCTGGAAGTATGGTTGCTGTCTACAGTGCTGCTCAAGTCCTTAAAAACCGATGTAGGCAGAGAGTTGATAAAACCACGCTGAAGAAGGCTCTTCGCCGGTTTAGAATTCCTTCTATCACTGTGCCGACCCACCCCAGAAGAAAAAGCCAATATCTCCAACGTCACCTAGACAACCGCCGACATTGAAATTGCGCCACCAAAACTCATCGAGCCAGACCCAACAGCAATTCCCACCGAGATCTCCTAGACCAGACCACCCATCAGAGAAACCTTTGTCAAAACTCGAACGACCAGCGTTAACTAGATGACCGCCAACGGCAAAGCTGTGACACCAGACCGCCCATCGATGGAGCATCTGTCAAGACCTCCGACAAAGGATTTGATGTCCCGGTGACCAAACCTACCTGCAGCATACCTTCAAGCAAAGCCACCGTCGAGACCTCCGGGCTTGAATCAGAACGGCCTTGCTTCGACGTCCCAGTTACTGGGCCGATGCTAGACTTGATCGATGTTGGTATGTTTGAAGAAGGCTTAAGCTTGGGCTTAGTCTTGGACAGGCGCCTAAGGCCCAACGTCCCAACTATTTAATCCCAGTGGGGCCTAATCCTTGGCCCAATCTTCCCAAGCCCAGCAAGGCGCAAGGCTCGGTCCAGCTCCCTAAACGCCTTCTCGAAGAATCCTCTCCATTCCCACAGAAGGCTACACAGCTTCTCCTTCCCACAATTCAAACTGTTACCGAGATTTACAGCATCAAGTAGGGGAGTTTCATCGCCACACGGGCTTGAATCAGAACGGCTCTGCTCCACAGCAAGTCCCTCAACCTCCAAACACACATCCTCCACAAACAGAGGTTCAGGAATCTAACCCAACCCAGACCCATGGTTCTTTCCAGCAATCTTCCCAATCGGAGAATAACCAGCAGAATAATAATAATACTAATAATAATAATAATAATGATAATGATAATAATAATAAAAAAAATTAAAAAAAAAAAAAAAAAACAAAACTAAGTTTGCTCAACTCACCCGCTACACGGCTCCATCCCTGCCCTTCATGACCTTCAAGCAACAAGATAAACCTTCTACGTCATCCCACTACCTTCTCTGCCACCTCCAAGAACCGTCCAGCCCTATTACGGCCCCTCTGAACGCTAAGCACCTTCGAAGCCTCCCAAGTAGATTTTACGAACTCCTTGATCTCCTTGATCCCAGAGTTTCGTAGCACCTCTTCCCCCATTGCCACCAGCCATGCAATGCACCGAGGACCCAAAAAAATGACCCTTGAAAAATCTTTTCTTTCCTCAAACCGAAACTCTGGTTTGCATGCCACCACTGAGAGGACAAAGGACTTGGCCTCAATGAAGAAATGGATATCCATTCCCTGCCAAACACGACCACCTTCGAGAGGAACCTCACATCGACGCCGACGGGAAAGCTGCGAACTCACTTTAGCCGAGAGCCCAGAATAACCAAAACAACGATGTCTTCTAACTTTGGCAAAGACCCACCACCAGAGAAATACGCGATCTAGCACAAGGCGACCAAAAGCCACTCTAAACCGACGGAATCCCGAAGCCTAACGACATCCAAACTTTGAAACGACGAGAGAGAACGAAACCCTAGCTGGATGCGCCTACACACGCCATTGATGGAGTGAGAGAGGTGAGAGCGTTACGAGGAGAGAGGCGACAGCATTTTGAGGAGAGAGGCGATCCTAACAAATTTGCCACTAGTATTTTGACGCATGACAATCTGCGTAGACGAAATATCATGGTGGTTGAGTGGTGTTGTATGTGTAAGAAGAATGGGGAATCCATTGACCACCTTTAACTTCATTGTGATGTTGCACGAGATCTATGGAGCTACTTTCTTATTTTGTTTGGGGTGAAGTGGGTTATGCCGCGACAGGTGCTGGATTTGTTGACTAGCTGGGATGTGGTCAAGCTAAGACGATTTGGAGACAGGTTCCTTTATGTGTAATGTGGGTCTTTGACGAGAGAGGAATGCTCAGCAATTTGAAGATGTAGAAACATCGGTGTTGGAGTTGCGTCGAAATGTGCTTAACACTTTATTTTTTATGGATATCGGCTCATCATCACCCGAGTCGTGTTACTTTTGCAGAGTTTTTAAATTTAGGCTCTTTTGTTTCCTCATTTTAGGGGAACTCTTATATATTCCCTTTGTACTAGGGTTGCACCCCTCTACGCTTTTTCAATGATATGACATTTTTTATCAAAAACAAAAAAGATGAGATTTGAGATGATATCAAAGTCTCCATGCTTTTTTGGGAAATATGAGATCAACAACATGCAGAAAAAGTGTAAGACACACACATACCGACAAAGGACAAACACGAACAAACACATACATACACAAACATGTTAAATCACCACTTATCCCAAAAGCTTAAGCTTATAGGAAATGATGAATTTAATCATTCAATTAATATTCTAACACTATCTTCACGTATGGGCTCAAATTATCCCTTAATAAGTGAGGTACAACACAAGAAATATTTAATTGAAATAGGAGGTGAATGATGGAGACAAGGTTTGAACTCATAACTTTTGCTCTGATATCATATTAAATCATCACTTATCCTAAAAGCTTTAGGCTTACATAAAATGGTAAATTTAATCATTTAATTAATATTCTAACATATGTACATATTGTACATATACATACAACACTAGATACATACCTAGGACCAAGAGAAACAAAATATCACTTACCATACTCCGTGCTTGCAGGAAAGCGTGAAACATCAGATATATAAGCTACTCTACACTTGTCACCAAATAGGAAACCCAAACAGACATAGTCTTCTCCATGCATCACCTACATTCAAAATCAAAGCATCAAGATACTACAACATACACAAGGAATGATAGATGAAGAGTATGATCAAGAAAGATGTGGAGCTACTAACTGGTAAAGGAACAAATCCTAGGCCTGATGCAACAAATGGTTTCTCACATTGGTCCTCAATTATTCTCCAGTCAAGCTGTGCTACCCGTCTCACTTCTTGACCTTCTTTAAATTTCTTTTCAACCAAGTATGGAAATTTCACCTCAATGCTGTTATAAAGGTACAACACAAAAGTCTCAAGTGATTGTATTACTTAGATTACACTTGAAAAAAGAGAATTTAAGCATGAAATGCTAAACAGAAATCTATATTAGTACATTTGAAACCATTTCATATAAAGTTACTTCCTATTTTAAAAAATTGGAGAAATTCAGCTCCCCCGTCCCCCCAACTATGGCCTGAATATGCAATGTCTCTAACAAAGTTTCAATTTGAGCAATTGACCCCCTGATTTGAAAGAATTGTAGTGTCCCACTGGCATCTAAACTAGAAGTCAAGTCCAACTAGAAGCGAATGCATGACACGTGCATCTCACTCTAAGATCCTCTTAACAACTTAGAAGCGTGAGAAATGACCCAAATGACTCCTTCAATATTGAAATCAAATAAAAAAGAAAAAGAGATACAGAGAGAGTGACAGAGGCATAGGGATCTCTCCTCAAACGCACAAGTGGCAAGGGCCACACCGCCTCATTTTTTTGTTCTTTCATTTCATCATCTCCAAATACAAGTATAAATCTTATCTAATCCCATCCGCATGGTAACTTACAGATGGTTAATAAATGTATATAAAAAGAAATAAAAAGGTGTAGGGATGATTTGGTGTTCCTTAGAACAAATAATAATAACAATAACAACAACAATAAAAATAACAATAATAATACTAATAATATTAATAATGATGATGACGATGATGATAATGATAACAATAACAATAAACAACAACAAAGAAAATGAACCAAAAAAGCAATGCTTCCATGGCACCAACATAGGTGCTAACATGTACAATACAAAAAACAGTGTGGGGCTTGGATTCATACTTGTTCTGTATAAGTGCCTCATTGGCTTTAATTTTCCATATAATAGAAAGACTCTGGGTCCAATTATCTGTTTTCCATTTTTCCTCCTGGCCAAATCAGTGAGCTTGCCATGAGCCTTGATCCTGATCTAATCCTCCCTCTCTCCCTCCCTCTCACTCTCTGTCTCTCTCTCTCTCTCTCTCTCTCTCTGCATTTGAATCATTTCATGTGTTCTAGATGCTTCTTAACTAAGAGGTTACATGCATGTCACATGCACTCCTATTGAAATTAACGTTGAATTTGGACAGTGAGGGATTATACAACAATTCTTTCAAATTAGGGGGCCAGTTTCCCAAATTGAAACATTGATGTACATTGCAAATTACATGGGTGCATCACTGTAATTTCCGTTTTAAATATTATGGTTTGGTTGTGTATCATACACAGCTGTGATGCTCAAATAATTCAAAAAACAGTCAAGTTTCGCAGGTTTTTTTGGGGGGGATATCTTAGATGACTCAGTAACTGGGTATTCTTAGCCTCTGAAGAACTTGGCTGTTGTGAAGTCACAGATGCAAAAATAAATAAATGTATAAAAGTGACCAACTGACTCTAAGTTTAATATTTGAGTTCATATGGGTCAACTAGGGCTCTCATTGGCAAGGATGCTGTATCCCAAGTGTAGGCTTGGCATCTGAAAGAGTGGTAAAATATTTGTTCAAGAGTTAGAGAGGCTAGAACATATTTATTTTAAAAAGAAGAAAAAAGAAAACCCTATCAAACTCGGATTGAACCAAAACATAAATTAAGATAAATGTTTCCAATGGTGCTTAAGAAGTATGAAGCACTCAGTCATTGAGAGCCCAAGTGGGTCCCATTGATCATGACACATGTAATAACCTTGCTGCAGCCAAATAGTGTCTTGCTGCCTCCTAATTAGAAGAGGAGAGTTGTTCCCAACAAGAGAAGGAAATCAGCCCCCTTATCAAAATGGACAAGCAATTTTACACAGAAAAAGGAATTCATTCATCAAAACTGACACATCTCCACTGTCTTAAGAAGGGGACATGCTGTTAAAGAAGTCACTTTCTCGAGTGTAAAATGAAGAGTCCAAAAAAGAATAAGGCTCCAAAAGTAGTATCCTACAAAGGCACCATGGAAATCCTTAACTGGCCCAAGAACCAGAAAGTCAACCAAGGATTCTTTCAACTTGAAAAGGGTCTCCTTAATAAAAAGAAGCATGCCCAACACTTCAATGGATGGAAATGGCCTTCAAGGAAATGACTAAATTCTATAGTAGAGGCACAAGAGATACAATCAAAGGGGAGTCAAGATGCCAGGACTGCCTAGCAATAGAAAGCAGGTATACAGTTGTTTCAAGTTTTATTTTTTTAATTCTATCGACTATTTCTAAAGGCTTGTTAAGGAAGGTAAGTCTCCCTTAAAGGGGGTATTAGAGCATATGGGACTGCCAAATTATAATAATGCTCAAGGGGGAAATTGTGATATAGATACAAGGTGATAAATGCTCGGTCTTGTGACTGCATTCTGAATATAAAGAGAACCTTAATATGGTAGATAAAGCCATACATGAGATGATGGACCTGATCAATCAAATTAAATAAAAATGCAAACAAATAAGTAATAAATTTTTATAACTTGAATAAAAGTACAAGATATAGGACATGCATCTCCAAACCCAGCTAAATATCTAAAGTAACTATCTACTATGAAATTCAGTTCAAAAACTTCAAAACTGATAGTTTGAACTAAACTCTACTATGAATTTATATAACTAAGACATAGATATCACATCAATGTACCATATGTTACAACTACTGCACTGTATCCTAAAAATGCAAACATAAAACTTGATGAAATTGGTGTAGAAACAGTACATACATTCTATTCTCCCTTCCCACAAAAGAAGAAGAAGAAGAAGATAAACCATAGGCATTGCCCCATCAAATATAAAGGAAGTATTCATGCAAGAGATAGCAAACTAAAAACTGTGAACTACACTTGTTGTCTACAAAAATATGGACACACCTTTCTATTTTGAGAGAACTTCACTTACAACCTCTGATTTCATCACTTTTGAAAAAATGTACCTAAACTTTAAAAAGTGTCAATTTAGGGTATCAATCTTTCAATTTTTCCAATTTTACCCCTCGTTAGAATTTTTCATTAAATCTTGTCAAAATTTTCAAAATGCCCCTCCTTTTCTTTAGGAAAAAAAAAATTGTTAGGATTTAGGTGTTGGTAAGAATTTAACGGAATTTGCAAAAATACCCATACCTAAATATTTGAAAAAAATTATAAATTTTTTTTAAAAAAAATAAAATACATGGGTATTTTGGAAATTTTGATATGATTTAACGGAGGGTTAAAATTGAAAAAAATTGAAAGATGGATACCCTAAATTGACACTTTTAAAAGTTTTGGTACTTTTTTCGGAAGTGATAAAAGATAATGGGTTAAAAGTGAAGTTTTACCTTTTATTTTTTTTGCTCATTCACTAAATATCATTTACCGTTCAACTATAAGGAATAATATATTTCATTTGGCTCTACACATTCAAAAATTATTTGAAAAGTGCCAAATTCCATAGTGTAGATTTATTTTATAGGCTCAGATCTAAAGCAGTCCTAACAATACAAGTGAAGATGGGTAGGACCTCATCAATCTTGAATGAGCAGCATCCAAGAATAAAATCATAAAAGAGAGAGAGAGAGAGAGAGAGAGAGAGAGAGAGAGAGAGAGAGAACAAAAAAGAAAGAAAGAAAGATATAAGCACCTCTCCATTGCATGCTGACTTAGGTATATGGAAGTGGGATCAATATCATTTGTAGCACTATATGGTTGCACAGAGCGTATATCATCCAGACCAAGAACTGCATCAGCATGTTCATGAGTCAAAATAATCTGCATTTCACACAAAAATAAGTTCTATTACTCTCAGAAAGAGCAGTGTTTCAGTTATCAAGAAAATTGAGATTTATTAGTAAATTAGCAACAAGCATGCAAAATAAAAGCCGCAAATTCAAGTCAATAAAATTCATCAATTTCCACAGCTCATTTCATTCAACTTTTTACATAAACTACTGTCCACAATAAAATAAATAGCAGTCTAAATGGACAATTACAGCATGTACACTCCATTCCAAATCATGTTATAATATCTCTACTGGTGAAACCATGAATTTCAGTCAAACAGTTTGAGAGCTGCAAAATATTTTCTATTGCCCAAGTATATTATTGTTCTTAATGCTTGAAATTTTTTAAGGTTTATTTATTAATGCTACTACTTTGTATTGTTTCATCTGCTCACCTTACCAACTTTGACTGCCTGTGCAGTGCAACCACACAATGTTAGTGAGTTAATATTAGAAAGAACTTCCAAGCAGATGTGTGACGAGAAAAAGTATTCTCTAAGTTTGATTAAAAATAATAATGCCTTGAACTTAGAAATCCCCAATTAGACAGATTTGTGTCCTAAATTTCAATGTCATTATTCAGGTATAAACACAAAAAATCCATGCCAATCATATTCATCCATTCTAGTTAAAGAAACCCACAGAATTGAGAGCAAAAGAAAAAAAGAACATAAATTTCATTTAATGATAAATGTGAGGGCCCATGGATGTTTGGGTGCACAGTTAAGCCTCACCAAGACCTATTTATTGAGAGAGAGAGAGAGAGAGAGAGAGAGAGAGAGAGAGGTGATTTTTATTGTCAAGGCCTTATAGCTCTCACAAACTTTCTGAGACTTTGCTGGAAAAATATGTTTATTAAAACAGCTAAACTCACACTACAATAAATAAAAAAGTGACAAATTGCTAAAACAAAAATAAAAAGCATAAAATGGGTTAGCAAGAAATGAAAAAACAAAGGCCCCCGGCACTCAAGAGGAGTGGAATTGTAGTGTCAATTCAGCTTTGTTCAAACTACTTTATTGCCATAGACATATTAAGACAAATATAAGCTCCACAGATAAATCCAAAATTAGCATTGATTTTATGTGTTATTTTGTGCTTTTTATGGATCAACCCTCTCATAGCCTTATAAAGGAGCTTAAAATCAAATCTATCATTCTTAGTCGACCTCCAACACATCCTATACTATCCAATACATCCTATCCAACACCAAAAATTGACTGTTAGAGTAATAATAAATGAAACATAGAATCAACTGAATCCAACTAGCTGGGGTTGACCACACCAAGGTGATGATAATAACTATGTTATCAGTACAATTCAAAACAACAAAGCCTAGTATATGAATCAAATGAAGCCTACAAAGCCTTCAATCCAGTCAATAGAATTTGGCTACATCTCCTCTATCAACATTTTGCTTTATCAAGGGCCATATTCGTTGTTTTAAGACAATGTTTTTCATGGCCAAACCTACTTTCCTTTCACCTTCCTCTTGCTCTTGTCATTTCAACCAAAATCACTATGTTAATGGCTGTCTAGCTAGCATAGCCATCCTTCTCGAGGATTAGGACCAACAACATGATATACAAGGCAGTAAACAAAAGACAATGGTCCTTGAAAGAAATGCAACCTCTCCCCATAAGTAAGGCATGGAGGGTGAGCCGTGCATTTAATACCATACGAAGATTGAGTTTTGTATTTACCTATAAAAAAACTAAATTAAAAGAAGAAAACCACAATCTGGGCTAAATAAGCTCTTAACATGGGAATGCTTTAGAAATTGTAAAGTTTCAATGGTTTTGCTTAGAATGAGCTAAAATGGCATCTTACTTACAATCGTTATGCACATGTCAAAAAGATTTTATGAAACAAACCTAGAAACCATGGGCGGAACCAGAATTTCAGATAAGGAGGGACGAAACTAAAAAATAAAAATATTTAAGGGTACAAAGTTAATTTTGCGGGGTCGAATTCATTAAAAACAAAAATAAAAAAAAAATTAGGAAAATTTCAAAAAAAAATAAAATTAGTTTTTTAAAAAATTTGGGGGGACAACTTAGGGGCAGTTCCTCCCCTGCTAGAATCTAATTAACTCGGTAAAATATAGAGGAATGAATATAGTTAGAATTTCATACATTACGAGGAGGACACGATTCTGGCACTAGGATACAATATGGGACCAAAATAAAAGAGCTGATGCTACTATCAAACAGTCTACTCAACTGCCATCTTTGTTGTACTTATCTGCATATGATATAGATCTTAACCATGTCAACTAGTGAAAAATTACTAATTATGAAAAAGATAAAGCATCATGGTGGGGGCACTAAAAGCACAAAAACCTATAGCCAACACAAGTATATTAAATCACCACTTATCCCAAAAGCTTAAGCTGATAGCAATGGACC
This sequence comes from Alnus rubra, assembly GCA_028654335.1. Classification (NCBI taxonomy): domain Eukaryota; kingdom Viridiplantae; phylum Streptophyta; class Magnoliopsida; order Fagales; family Betulaceae; genus Alnus; species Alnus rubra. Next base: position 835,507 of record JAJPGS010002491.1, on the reverse strand, counting down.
AATTTAATACTTTGTATCTCTGGACAGCTGCTTATATTTCTCATTTAGTTGTTATCTATCATAATTTTCTCCTTCTTTTTGCTCATAATTCCTAGATGGCTTCTCTTGTATATTTCTTGTGTACATGAGGGCGCCTTACGCTTTTAATGATATTTCGATTATTTATCTAAAAAAGATAGAAATTGATGAATTTAAGCATTTAATTTATATTCTAGCACTCTCCCTCGTGTGGATTCAAACTCCTTAATAGGTAAGGCCAAACACGGAGATTATTTAATTGAGATGGGAGGTGCATAACAAAGAAAGGGTTCGAACTCATAACCGTTGTTCTGATACCATGTTAAATCACCACTTATCCCAAAAGCTTAAGTTGATAGGAAGTGATAAATTTAATCATTTAGTTTATATTCTAACAAAGTATACAATATGGTGTACGTAGAGCATCATCAAAATCAGAAATCATGCAAAGAGTACACGAACAATAACCATTTCCTTGCCCTCTGCAGTCAAGAGGGGGTGTTCGGCTAGCAAACTATGTATAGGTTTCTTAGGGAAAAACAAATACATAGTTCTCAAGATTTATTGTATACATGTATTAGGTGAATGAAGGTGTATACATTTATGAAGCATCGAAACGAGGGCCTAACACGTCATTGTTTACTAGAATATATGTGCTACAAATCATAGGTAATCACAAACATGTGGACAAAGAATACGCACAGAATCCACTCTAGGAATCTTATAGAAAGTAAACCACCGAAGTACTTGCTCCCGAAATGTCTTCCCAACGTCAATCAATATATAGCTGTGATTACCATCGCTTCGGCAATAATCAATCAGAAGAGATGTATTGCACCTGTAAATCCGTAAATCATAAATATCCAACACATAGCCACACAATTCATCAACAGAAAACAAAGGTATCAAGACATATTACTCATTAACAAATTCAAACAATCAACTCGTTTCCTTCTACATATCCTTTTGCTATTCATGAAAATAAATAAATTGCCTCAAATTAGTCAGGTAATACTTTTTTGGAAACTTATTGGAAGTTTTACTACTTTAAGATCCCAATTAAAAAAAAAAAAAAAAAAAAACAAAAAAAAAAAACAAAACAAAACAAAACAAAACAAAGTTCTGTACCTAACCAAGCTTTAAGAAAGAAGAATAAACAAATGAGTTTAAACACTAAAACCCAATAGTATTGTCCATCCAATGCATTTCTCAAAAAAGAAGAAAGAACACTATCTCTCTGTTTGGTTGCTAGCATAACCGAGCAAAACAAAAGAGACTTCCTAAAAATCAAACGCAATTACTTTTTCTTTATATAGAAAAAATTAGAATCCAAATTCCTTTTCCATTCCTAAACTTCATCACTAAGCAAAAAACAGCACATCGAGGATGCTAATCAGCCACCAAACATGAATCGAACAAACAATGCCAGATCTAACTTCAACAATTCCGAAAAACACACAGAAAATAAATTGCCTCAACTTACTCAAACTAATACTTTTCTTGGTAACTTAATTGGAATTTTTACTTCTCTAAGATCCCAAATAACAAAAAACTACCGACTTTAAGAAAGAAGAATAAAAAATGAATTTAAACGCTAAAACTCAGTAACATTGTCCATCCAATGCATTTCTCAGAAAAGAAGAAAGAACACTACCTCTTTGTTTGTTTGCTGATATAACTAAACCGAGCAAAACAAAAGAGACTTAATTAAAATCAAACGCAGTTGGTTTTTTTAAAGAAAAAAATTAGAATCCAAATTCCAAAATCCAAATTCCAAATTCCTTTTCCTTGCCTAAACTTTATCACTAACCAAACACAGCACATCGAGGATGCTAATCAGCCACCAAACATGCCTCGAACACACAATGCCAGATCTAACTTCAACAATGACAAAAAAATAAACAAAATCTAAGACAAATAGCAGCATAAAAATCACATAGTGATGTATCTAATTCTAATCACCTATAATTAGGGCTGCGCTCGGGTGGTAGAGACAAAGCCTGGAAGCAGACATGGCAGGGAGGATCAGACGGCTGGATCAGGCACATTGCGTTGGGGACCGCGCTCGAGCACCCGGTCCCGAGGAAGATCAGCGCCGAGGATTGGCCGTGATCCGAGAGGTTGCCATTCTCGGTGACATTAGGGTTCGCCATTCTCCTGAAGAATACGAGAGAGAAGGGGTTTGGGGGTTTGAACGTTCGTGAGAAGAGTGGCGTATCTTCCAAAAAAAAGAGAAGAGTGGCGTAGAGTGAACGAAAGGAGGAAGATTCGTGGGGGTATTATTTATAGTGGGAATCATCGCCCGCGGAAGTTAAACTGTTTTGGCGGTTGGACATGTTTTACACGTGGCATAGCGTTAATCCTTTTTTTTTTTTTTTCCTGGAAAATTAACAGTACTACAGCTGTGGTTAAGATCTTACCCAGCTCTGCCGGTGTTTGTGGAGGCCTGATTGCCGCGGGGGGGGGGGGGGGGGGGGGGAGACGTTTTACTGTTTCTGTCCTCCTCTTTTTGATAAAAAAAAATATTTTTTATAAAATAGCCGGTTGTTAAAAAATATATTTTTTAATTAAAATAAAAACGTCCCAACAAGCATTTTCCGTATTTGTGTTTCCGATTAAACCAAACCAATCGCATCTTCTCTTTTTTTTTTTTCTTTTTTTTGTATTTACACGTGTACAATACCTGAAGAGGATTGCCATGGCCTTTATTTTGAGTTGAAAAATGCTAAAATACAATTTTTTTTTTAATATAACTGTTTATAAAATTCCCAGAGGAGGTATCACTTTCAATTAAATTACTCATTGAAGTTTAAATTTTGTCAATTTATTTCGTAAGGTTTCATTAATATTTTAACGACTATACGACGTAACATCCAATTAAATCTTGACTCACCTCACAATACTATAATCAACTTGTTTATTTAGGGAGATGATCCTCTTTCCAGTTGAAACCAACTAGAGAAGAGCTAATCATTTATAAGTGGAGGGTAAAATTGTCAGCTCTCTACTTATAAAGGATCGACTCCAATCTAATTGGTTTCAACCGGAGAAGATCAAAATCCTTTACTCAGTATCTAAACAAGTTGACTTATCGCATAATGTCATGTCAACATGACAAGTTATCATCCTAATTAAAACGATAAAAAAAAATGCAGCTAAGCACCCAAAAACAATTCGTTTTTGTTTTCAATCTGTTCGACCTTTCCAATTGAAGAATGCATGTGGTTTGAGTTCTTTCAGAGAGAAATGCTAGACATCCCAACATTTTTTTATAAAATTTAGTTCTAACATGATGTGTCACAATCCTATGTGACACATTTTCTAAAATGATAGATCTTATGGGATTGCGACGATCATGTTGAAACCAAATTTTATAAAAAAGTGTTAGGATGTTTACCATTAATCACTTTGAGACGATTGCTTTTGCACAATACAACAATGGTAAAAAACTATTAGAATCCCTTTCAAAATTTTATTTATTCAATCAAGTAGATTTCCTCAAATTTCAATAATTGTTTTGAAATTAAATGTGACGTGATACTCGAATTAATATTTATTAAAACAAAACTATGAAGTGGATTTTTTTTAATCAATTTAAGAAAATAATGTTTATTATGGACATGTGTAGATAAAATTATGATTTTTGTAAACTTCATAAGTCAAACTCTCAAACAAAAATAGTAAGCGATGATTTTGGTATTGAGATTACTTGATGATCTATCTTAATGATATTATTTTGAGGTTAAAGAATGGCAGTTGAATAAAAAAATCAAAATGACAGTTTAAAAAGATTAATAAAAAATAAAAAAAAAGGAGGAGGTTTTCGGTATTTTGATTTAAAGATATTTAATAGATGAAAAGAAAGAAAGAAAGGGTTGAAAGCTTCGACACGGAAGGAATACATCATGTTTATTTGGGTAGTGATTGGGGGGACTCTTGACCGGCTCCCTCTCCCCATTTTTAATGAAAAGAGAGAGCGAGCCGGTCAATGGTCCCGCAATCCCTATCCTATTTATTTAGGCCAAACTTCTTAAGGTGAGAAGCCGACAAAAATAAATAAATAAAATTGACTTGTGCCGCCACCAAGGAGGTGAAGGAAACGGTCAAAAAGAAGGAAAGAAAAACGTGTAACGTGCAGAAAAAGAGAAGGATGGCACATCTGGGTTTTAATGAAAATCACTTTATAAAATTACAAAAAAAAAAGAAGAAGAAGAAGAAGAAGAAGAAGAAGAAAAAAGAACCAGAGAAGCAGAGGAGGAGAAATGAAGAAGACCCATAATATATTAATCTCTCTCGCGTTATTCTGGGGTTTTTTGTTTTTTTGTTTTTTAAGTTTTTGATTATTCTCTCTTGATTTTTTTTTAAAAAAATAAAATAAAATTTTATCTCTAATTTTTTTTTAAATGGACAATTTTACCTGGACTCGAAGAAATGATGATCTTACCTGGACAACCCCGTCTAGACATGGGACAATTTTACCTGAACCGACAATAGTATTCTGTTGAAAAAAATATAAAAAAGTTTCAAGAATTAATAACCGATTTTAAAATAGTCTTTTAAATTTTTATGTGTGTTAATGTGATCCATCAAACTATTAAAATGTGTCAAAAATGTCAATTTTTTTTTTAATACTCATATAATATCATTATTCTCTTAAAAACTAAAATAAAGAAATTAATTAAAAAATAAAGAAATTAAAAAAAAAACTATTAATATAAAACAAAGAATTTAAAGAAATTAAAAACTTAAAAGGGAAAAAACAAAGGGGTAGCTCGACAGCCACCCCTTGGCTGAGGGTGGCCAGAGAGCCACCTTAAGTGGGGTACGGCCCGAAAGCCACCCCAGAGAAAGCGATGGGTGGTGCGCACCATAGCAGGCGCATGGTGGCGGCTGTGGACCACCCCCGGCTTCCTTTGGAGTGACCTTTAGGCCACCCCAAATCTACTAGTGGGGGTGATTTGAAGGCCACCACCCACTTCATATGGCTCGCGAGCCACCCCCTTAGTTTTTTTTCTTCTTCTTTTTGTTTTTAATTAAAAAAAATTAATATTCAATTTTTTAATTTCTTTAGCTTTTTAGTTTTATTTATTAACAGTTACATGTGTCATCATTTTATTGGTGCTTATGTGGCACACTAACGGAATCCGTCAAGTGTTTTGATGAAATTTGACTACGTGAGTGATTTAGTTTTATAAATGTATATGTTTAATATATTGATATTTTTTTAGTAAGAGTAACTCATGTCATAATTTTATTGGTATTGACGTTGAGACTAACAGAATCTGTAAAGTATTTTGACGAAATTTAACTACAATGACGAAATTGTTATTTTTAGGCACCTTGAAGACTTTTGAACTATTTTTTATTTCACAGTGAGCGAATTCGTAATTTAGGCCAACTACGTAGATTGATTTTGAATTTATCTTTTTTAAAAAAAAAAAATAGTTTAGTTTAGGTTTTTTTTTTTCGTTTTTAAGAGAATAGGAGTATTAAAGGAATATAATAAAAAGTGGCATTTTTAACACACTTTAATAATTTAATGAGTCATTTTAACATACTTAAAAATTTAATAAACTATTTTAAAATCGACTATTAGTTGATAGAGTTTTTTAAATATTTTTCTCTATTTTATTTGAACCAGACAACTAAGACAAGGGACAATTTTACCTTGACGGGATAGAAGACAATTTTATGACAAAAGGACAATTATCTAAACTCGGAAGGAGGAAAATACTTGGACTTTCACATAGGACAAATACATGGATTTGAACAAAGTATATATTTACTAATATAATTTTGGATAGTTTAGCAACTAATAAAGTTTAATGCTTTAATAAGAAAATAAAAGGGGAAGAGAGTTGTTCATAAAATAAATTCTACACAAAAGTTAGTCTTTTTCTAATTTCTAAAAAAATGAAGATTAAATAGTTTTTCTAAGTAAGGTTACCTTGTAAATTGTAGGGTTTCAGTTTAAGGGCATTTCTTCCATTTGAGGGCATGAAAGTATTTAGATAAATTTTAGAGTGCACTTTCTTTGCAAGGTTAAGAGGTAGGTAAAAGGAATTAGCATTCTCTACAATTTTAAATAAATTTTAGATTATCAAATTATGTGAATTCAAGCCCTTTTTTATATCAAGCGGCTTGAAAAATGTTACATATTAAATATATATGACATGTTATCAAGGCAACAAAAAAAAATATTGAAAAACTTTTTCTTTACTTTTGAAGAGACTTTTTTTTCTTTATTAAACAAAAAGACAGTTTTTTGTTCAAATCTTTTATACGACATAAAGTATAAGAACCTGATAAAAATATACTCAATTATCATTGTTAACATGCAACATTTTTAATATGAAGCATTTTTCATATCGTTCAACGCATGAAACGATCTAAATTCACATAATTTGAGAATCTACAATTTTAAAAAAATAAAAATAAATGGTAGGGTATCCTGATCCAGGTATAGTGGATACAACTACACTTTATTTATTTTATGTTATAAATAGTGAATTGTGTTTCATATGTTATTACATAAATTGTTTCCTTACTGTTGAGAATAATCCTAGTCAGATCGGTCCATTGTTAGAAGAATGGGTCTTCGGGTCAATACCGACCAAAAAGGAGAGACATCATAACCCCCGAGAAAATCCAATCCCGGGAGGCATGTAGTAAGCAGCCAAAAGGTATAATACCGAGAGGTAGATACCGAACAGATATTATCGAGAAGTATAATACCAAGAGGTAGATACTGAGCCGCTATTACCGAGAGGTACATCCCGAGACCGAGATTCGAGTTAGCCAGCCAAGGCCCGAGACAGTCCAGTCCTAAAAAATTAGGCATCAACCACATCCCAGGAATTCTGGATGCGAATCCCACGAACTAAGGCAAACTTTATAGCTCAGAGATTGTGCCCAGTCCCTAAAAATTTGAGATTGAAGATAAGTCCTGGATATTCAGGAAAAGATTCCACTAGGATGATCAGAATGAAGGAATCCCGAGAGATTCGGATAGGAGATAGTGGATCCCGAGAGATCCGGGATCCTCGACATTCTCCAATCACATTAGGAAGCCTAAAAATAGGCCCAGACTCCATGTATAAATTTAATTGGCAATTAGGCAGACTCTTTTGAGCAGAAGCTAACTTAAGTATCGAAGAGGACCCCTGGAAGGGTCCCTTAGGTTTGCTAGTTTTGCAGAATTCTTGGAGAAAGCCCAAAAAATTTAGAAGGAAGAGTTGTGTTTACACCATACCAGAAACTATATTAATAGTTTGGCACCATCTGTGGGAAATCGATTCTCATAAAAATAAGAAATTCACAACGGTGATGAACACGCGTTCCAATAGCCATAATAACCGACAGCCCATAGCCCAATCGGACCCGGTTATTCAGAGTAACTTGCAGCCTCCACCGTTTCCTCCCCTGGGCAGTAGAGACCAGGAACGCATAACAGCGTTGGAAGCCCATATTGAAGCCCTGACGGGGCAGAATGCAGAGCTGCTACTCAGAAATATAGGACAGCCACATCCCAAAATGAACCAGGATGAGCATGAGGAAGAAGAGCGGCTCAACCATATTAATAGCCAAGGTTACCGAGAGAAGGATCGTTTGGAGGACGACCACCAAGAAGACAATTTCCGCGAAGATGATCATCAAGAATTAAGAAACAGAAAGCCCCACCGCCTCGGAGGCTGAGAAGAGGATGCAAGAGGCCTAAGCAGAATTCTAGCCGATCTAGATAGAAGATGCACTCATATAGAGATGGAAATGAAGGATAAGAGCAAGTCCCTAGTAGTGGACAGGCTTTTGTCAGGCACTGACTCGCCTTTCATCAGCCGGGTAGCAAACTACCGGCTACCAGAGATTCCTAGCTTTCTGGACAAGAAAGAAGTCGTCCAGATACTTGTTAAGACTGCAGCAACGAAACTCTTAAGGAGTTTATGGCTCGGTTCAATTGAGAGAAGATGGCGGTTGAAGATCCAACCAAGGACATAGTTTATGCCACCCTCTACCAGGGCATTTCACCCAATGAGCCTCTAATGAGGAAGTTGGCTTAGAAGTAAGGGTGGGCATGGGCCGGATCGGGACGGTCCTAATTTCCCATACCCGGCCCGCAGTGATCGGGTTTGAGACCCAGCAGCCCGCTACTCGCAACTTTTAGTCTCAGTCCGTAGGATTTCGGGTATCACGGGGTGGGGCAAATTAGGGGCGGGGCGGGCCAGGTATTTTGAAATATACTCTGAAAGTTGAAACGTCATGTGCCTTGAATTGGAAAGATTTTTGCCTGGTTGCAATATCAATGTTTAGTGGCACACACGGCAGTCAATAAGCCTGCCTTGGAAACTTCATGCGCATGGGGAACATCATGCACCTCAGACCACACGTTCTGCCTTATCTTTTTTTTCTTTTTTCTTTTTTTAAGTACACTTTCTGCCTTATCACTCCTAGAAACACAGAGACAATGTGATACATGCCTCATCCAATAGCTACGTCTTCACTTTCCAAGAGAGCTAGTTCTACATGCGTCTTCACTTTTTCCCGTTCGTTCTACCTTTATCTTTCCAAGAGAGCTAGTTCATCATGCGTCTTTGCTTTTCCACGTTCGTACTGCATTTATCATGGAGTGATAAGGCATAACTCTCCATCCCTTTATCTTCAATTCTTCAGACCATCCCCTCCTCTTAAGACCATCTTGCGCATAACAAAAGATTATGATTCAGTGATTCATGCGGCTTGATCTTCACCTCTTCAGGATGTGCCGTCAAGGAATGAGAAGTGAATTTTTTGATTAGGTTAAGGTTTGGCGTTTTGGAGGAAAAAATATGGCTGTATACTACCCATTTGAGTGGGCGGGGCGGGGCGGATTTGCGGGCTTAAAAAAATCCAATTCCACAATCCGCCCCGTATTGCTCGGATCCAAGCATTGTAAAACCGTTTCTAAGATTTTAAAACACAAACCCGTCTATTTTGGGGCGGAGCGGGGCGGTTATGCGAGTGCGGGCGGGTTATGCCCGCCCCTACTCAGAAGCAACCGAGCAACTTGCAAGTTCTGATGGATAAGGTAAAGGAATACATCCATCAGGAAGAGACACTGAAGGTAATGGCCAGTTTAAGACCATCCCGAGATAGGTCACCAGGAAAGAAAAAGAAGGATTTCAAGAAGGCTGAAGGAGAAGATTAGAGGTAGGTAAATAAATTTAAGGATTACAACTTTACACATCTGAATGCCTAGATATCAGAAGTTCTCATGGAAATCAAGAAGATTCGGAATGTCGCCAGCCACCAAAAATACCAGGCAACCTTCCACAAAAGAATGAGGGCAAGTATTGCGATTTCCATGAGTAGAAAAACCATTATATCGAGGGGTGCATAACCCTAAGGCTGTTAATTGAAGAGCTCATAAAGAAAGGCAAGTTAGTCCGGTTCTCAGAAGAGCAGAGGAATCGACCTGGAAATAACAGGCCTCGGAATCACCGAGACTATCAGCCTCGAGGCCGACCTCAGCAAGAAGAGATGGATCAGGAGAACGATCTCCAAGAGGGTGAAGAAAGAAGGGAGGATCGGAGGAGTAGGAGCTTGCGGCATAAAGAGCCGAGGCAACATGAGATTTTTGTCGAAATCAGGTAGAGAGGACCTTTGGGAGTCCCAAGAAAAACTTTTATTTGCAGTTATGATTTAAGAACAAGGTTATTATTTTATCTATAATAAAGACAAGAAAATTTCCCATATTTTGGGAATAAGGATTTCTCATAATAGAATAACAGAACTGACTTAAGCATTGGAGCGTTCCTTGTCTAGGGACCGGGAACCCATTGATGTCATTTCTTTTACAGGAAGGAGATAGAAAGACAATGAGAGTCTCTCGGTTAGTCTTATACTGAAAGTAAGAAGAAAGAGTCTCTCGGTTAATCCTATATCGAGAGCAAGAAGAAAGAGTCTCTCGGTTAGTCCTATACCGATAACAAAAAGAAAGAGCCTCTCGGTTAGTCTTATACTGAGAGCAAGAAGGCAAAACTCTTGGTTAAACCTATATTGAAATCCAATGAGACAACCCTACAGAGAAAACAAGGCAGAAGGAAAGTCTCTCAGTTAATCCTACACCAAGCCAGGGAGATAACCATGCAGAGAAAATAAGGAAGAGTTGGGGGGGGGGGGGGGGGTTGGATTAACCCCTAGACTTGTGAGGTCTTCAACAGGTTACATGTTTTTAGTTAGTATGACTCCTAGATAGTCCCATTCTGCGAGACAGGAAGCCAGGGAGATGACCTTGCAGCAAAAGACAAAGAAATGAGGTAACCCTCGGGTTTTGTAGGTTTTCAGAAGGCAGGGAGACAACCCTATTAAAAACGAGAAATAAGATAGAAGGAGAGACAACAAAATTCTCGGGAAAGTCCCATCCCGAGAGGCAGGTAGTAAGCAGCAAAGAGGTATAATACCGAGAGGTAAATATCAAACAGTAAGCAGCCGAGAGGTATAATACCGAGAGGTAGATACCGAGCAGCTATTACCGAGAGGTACATCCAGATATCGAGATTCGAGGTAGCCAGCCAAGGCCTGGGACAGGCCAATCCCGAAAAATTAGGCATCAACCACATCCCAGGAATTCCTGATGCGAATCCCACGAACTAAGGCAAACGTTATGACTCAAAAATCGTGCCCAAACCCTAAAAATTCAAGATTGAAGATAAGTCCCAGATATTCAGGAAAAGATATTGCTAGGAGGATAAGAAGGAAGGAATCCCGAGAGATTCAAAGAGGAGTAGTGGATCCCAAGGGATTTGGGATCCTCGACATTCTCCAACCGCATTAGAAAGCTTATAAATAAGCCAAGGCTCCAGATATAAATTTAATGGGCAATTAGGTAGACTCTTTTGAGCAAAAGCTAACTTTAGAATCGAAGAGGACCCCTAGAAAGGTCATTTAGGTTTGCTCATTTTGCATAATTCTTGGAGAAAGCCCAAAGAATCTAGAAGGAAGAGCTGTGTTCACACCATACCGGAAATTGTATTAACACTTACATAGATATAACTTTTTTAATTGAATTTTTTTTTTCAAACTACTATAATAATTATTTCTTTATTGAAATTTTATTAAATTATTTAGAGTTCTTGTTCTACGAAAAAAAAGATTATATTTCTTTAGAGTTTTTGTTCTCATATAATAAAGAGAAGAAGATTTTCAAAGTTCTTGTTTATTTAAACAAAAAGGAGACATAGATTCAGTACTTGCAAAATTAGAGAAGAGAATAAGAGAAAGAAAGAGTAATCGGCGAAAGAGGAAATGTTAATTGGGCGATGGATTATGAGAGAAAATGTTTGCATGTACTCAAAGAGAAGAGAAGATAATTTTTTTTTAGAACATAATTAATATTTAATATTTAATTGGCCACATAAATCAGAGATAGCTCGGTACCATTGCTCAAAGGAAGGATTTTAGAATTGTGGTCTATCTCAGGGATGTTTTTATTTTGAGTGCAACCAAAGTTAATCGTGCAGTTTCATCCCCAAGAGGTCACGGGTTGAGTCATGATCCGAAAGGGATCGCACAACCCTAATACATGAGACATAATAGTGTGTAAGGTTACAGAGCAAGTGATAATACAAAAGTTAAATAGAAAATTATTTTGAAAAGTAATTTTATGTGATTATGTGAAAACTAAAGATTATTTTCTGAAAGCAGAATTTGTCTCTGAAAAATTATAAATCAGAGTTTCGTATGAAAATTCAAGAGAGAAATAAATAAAAAAAAAAGAGATTTTTGCTAAATAGCAGAGAAAGAGAGTTTTGCTATGAAATCATTACCATCAGAGTTATTTTATTGAAGAATTCTAAAAAAGAAAGAGATTTATTTTATGGTGTGGATGAAAATAATAATAAAAAAAACTTCGTATCTGAAGAGCCTAGAAGGCAGCACAGCCAATGAAAGCAAGCGATCATTCGCAAAGGCTTGCTAGGACTTGGGAACGCCTAAATGGTTTGATGCCCGGTTGCTTTTTTAGTCCCACACCGAAAGAATAAGAGCAACTGGAAATGAACACTGTCTATAAAAGAAAAATGGAGACAATAAGCAAAGCATACCTTTCTCGGCCTTTTGGCTAAGATCAAGTGTAGTATCTGTTCTTATCAGTTTAATATCTGATATGTGGCCCATCGGGTCACACGATATTAAATTAATTTCTTGAGGGGGAAGGCCCACCACAGTAGCTTGCTGCTGGGGTCTACGAGCGTCGCCCATGCGTTGCACTACTGCACGGACCTGGCGCGCCCCACCCAAATATAGTTTAAATCTTTATCTCCTTTTATTTGGGTTACTGAGCTTCTTATAAATTGACCGCCCAATAACAAAGTTTCAGTCCTTGTGTGCAAAGAGGCCAGCGACAATCCAAAGCATGATGACCGAAATTGGTGGGCAATTTTCAGATGGTTGATTTTCAGGAAGGATGTTGATGAATTGTTGTGCTTAATTTCGAAAATATGATGAAAAACTCATTAGATTTGTTTGTAAAAAATTTCGGATGGGTTAATTAGAGATGTTCTTTTCAATAGGTATCGAAGGTGGATGAGCTTTGATTTTTGGTTGAAAGATATCATGGATTTGATTTGTTGCTTTGATTCTATTATAGGTAGATAGGAAGAAAGATGAAAATAGTTGTTTTGTTGTATTTAGGGTCTGGATTTGCGATTTAAATAAAAAAAAAATTTTAAAATAGTGATTTTAAAATGTGCGATTTGAAAAAATGGAGTTAAGTATTTGACAAAATCGCAATTTGGCTTTTAAAATCGCATGTTAGTCTTAAAATTTTACGTTTTTAAAAAAACATCTCATTGCCTATAATTTGAAAAATCAAATTTTTACGTTTTCAAATTGTAATTTTTTAAAATTTAATTCTATTATTTAATTTAAAATCACACTCTTTATCTACAAAATCCAACCTCGAACAAACCCTTTGGTGGTAAAGAAGTGAAAACTGAGTTGATGTTGTGCGTTATGGTGTGTACGAATATGGTTGCTGTGATTTTAGAATTTTGAAGTTGTTTTTAGGTTGTTCTTTTTCGGTTGAACAAAAAAATAAATTTGGGGATTTTGGAGAATTAATAGGAATTCTAATTATAAGAGGGGAAATATAAAAAAGTCCTCTAAATTAACAGTTGTTTTTAAAAATAGCCCCATAAAATGATGAATGTATTAAAGTGATACATCAAACTACTAAGGTTTGCCAAAAATGTAACCTTTTTTATTATATTCCTATAATAACTTTATTCTCTTGAAAAAAAAATATACTAAATTATTTTTTTAAAAAAAGAAAAAGAAAAAAAAAATGATAAATGCAAAATCAGTCAATGTGATTGGCTTAAATTACAAATCGCTCCCTACGAAATAAAAATATGGATAAATACAAAATCAGTTATTGCAGTTGGCCTAAATTACAAATCACTCACTGCTGTATAAACAATTTAGTTCCTGAAATCAAATTTTGTTAAAACAAAAATTTATTAAATTATTTTATTTATTGAAAATTTATTAAATTATTTAGAGTTCTTGTTCTAAGAAAAAAAGATTATATTTCTTCAGAGTTTTTGTTCTCAAATAATAAAGAGAAGAAGATTTTCAAAGTTCTTGTTTATTTAACAAAAAGGAGACATAGATTGGGTACTTGCAAAATTAAAGAAGAGAATAAGAGAAAGAAAGACTAATCAGCGAAAGAGCAAAGTAAATGGGCGATGGATTCTGAGAGAAATTTTTTACATGTACTCAAAGAGTAAAGAAGATCATTTTTTTAGAACATAATTAATAATTAATATTTTTTAGAACATAATTAATAATTAATATTTTTTTGCATGTGGAAGGACATTTTAGAATTGTGGTCTATCTCAGGGATGTTTTATCCCAAAGAGGACTCTTTCAGGTGGCCACGGCCCACGGGTTGAGTTAATTTTTTTTTTTTTTTTGACATGTCTACATAAGAGGGGAAGGGGGGATTCGAACCAGTGACTTCCACTTCATGAGGCGTAGTCCTTAGTCGATTGAGCTACTCATTGGGGATGATCCGAAAGGGATCGCACAACCCTAATACATGTGATAAGACAAAAGTTAAATAGAAAATTATTTTGAAAAAGTAAATTTTATGTGATTATGTAAAAAGTAAAGATTATTTTCTGAAAGCAGAATTTGTCTCTGAAAAATTATAAATCAGAGTTTCGGATGAAAATTCAAGAGATAAATAAAAGAAAAAAGAGATTTTTGCTAAAGAACAGAGAAAGAGGGTTTTGCTATGAAATCATTACAATCCAGAGTTATTTTATTGAATAATTCTAAAAGAGAAAGAGATTTATTTTTCAGAGAGGAAGGAGATTTTGTAATGATTTTTGGGGTGTGACATTTATCATTTTAATGATTTAACATATATTTTCATATCTTAACTAGGTAATTAAAAAGTAAATATGGTAATAAATACTGATATGAGAAAATTTGAATCAATTAATTTCAAGACCGTGGTTAATATTTGAGAAAATTTACTCAATAGAATACTCTAAAAAATTTATGAGATATATATTGATCCAATATCTCAAGAATAAGCCACTTAACAACAGGTGAGAAATCGAAATAATATTATTTTGAAATTTTTATTAAGACATTATAGAAAAATTAAAGAAATATGGATATTATTTATATTTGGCTCTCAATAAATCTAGAGAAATGCTTGGTTGTACACTCTTATCCCACTTCTATCCCACCCTTGTCTATTTGGACCAATAATGTGGGAGATAGTGGAGAGAGTGTAGTGGGACCCAATTTTTTGAACAATATTATTGGTCCAAATAGACAAGGGTGGGATAGAAGTGGGATAAGAGTGTACAACCAAGCATTTCTCATAAATCTAACTCCTTTACAACTTTGCACAAATATTATTTGTTAGGGAAATTATCATCCCCTAGGCAAATGGGCCTATACCCGAACCAAGACCCAGTTGATATTGCTGGCCCAACTTGACCCGCTCAGTCACTAAGGCTTAACAGAGTCTTATAACACTTTGAAGGCTATGTTTAGAACACATGGAATAAATATATTATCCCATGAGGAGTAAGTGTCCCACTCTCCCACTCTCCCACTCTCTTACTCAACCTCTATCTCATCCCACTATGGGTCCCACTCAGCCATGGCATGAAGGTGGAACAATGCGGTTGAGAACTATGTGCTTATAAATAGGCTGCTACCTCAGGTACAAAAGACACTTTGAATATGTGCTGAAAATATACTAAACTCTCGACTCTCAATACTCTCCAAAATAGCCCACTGACTTAGGCATCGGAGAGGGGACGTCGGGAGACCCCCCTTCTGACGCATTGTTTGTTCTTCCTTACAGATTATGAAAAACACGGCGAATCAAAGATCTGCACGTCACCGGACTGAAAACTGTTCCAACATTATTTTTTTTTAATTTTTCTTAATTTGAAACAGGTCTTTGCAATTTTACATATATTGAAAATACAATAACACTATGAATGCTCATCTTTTGGTTTATTGTACTCCATATTGATAATAAATAAACATAAACTATTATAAGATATGTAATTTCAGAACTCTTAAAATAGATAAAATTGTTGCTTTTTATGGCTAAAAAAATCTGAAAAGATATAAAAATATGTTAAGAGCCACTAAAAGAACCCTGATTATGATTTTTGTGATATCCTTTTTGTTAGGAATTTAAACAAACAAGAGAACAGAGAAGTGAAAAAAAAGGAGTAATGGAAAATTTTTGTAAAGACCACAGGCCTTTTTTTAAATGACAATTTACTTAAAAAAAATACGCCTTAATAATATAACTTGAAGAATTAAAGTTATAGTTATTCATACTTGTAATTTGACCAAAAAAAAAAAAAAAAAAAAAACTTTCAAGGGAAAATTATGGAAAAATTACAGTTTAGCCCCTAAAACTATCAGCCGTTTTGAAAATATCTCCCGAATTACCAATGTTTGGACTCTGGCTTCCAAAACTACAAAAAAGTTTCAAAAATGCCAATTTTATCGAAATATGCCTATAATACCCATATCACGTGTCATTTTTTAATTAAAAATAAAAAATTTAAAAACTTAAATTTTATTTTAAAAAATAAGAAAATTGGTGTTAGGAGGGTGGCTGCTGGCACCACCTCTGAGGTGGCTCGCGGCCACCCCCAGGGGCCGAGGGTGGCTCGCAGGCACCCCAACCCTCAAACACTCATTTTCTTTATTTATTTATTTAAAAAAAATAAAATTTTAGTTTTTTTTTTAAAATTTAGTTTTTATTAATTTTTTAATTGAAAAATGACACTTGTCAAGTGTACTATAGGTATATTTGGACAAAAGGACCCTTTATGAAAATCTTTGATAGTTTGAGAGACCAGAGTGTAAGAGTTAATAATTTGAATACTACTTTCAAAACGACAGACAGATTAGGGGTTAAACAATAATTATTCCAAAAATTATTTTTGTTATATATAGAAAACGAAGAGCACAAGCGAAGAGGCGCTCAGATTGACAATTGAGAATCTCAGAAGGACGCTGCCAGGCAAAAAACTTGC
This sequence comes from Alnus rubra, assembly GCA_028654335.1. Lineage (NCBI taxonomy): Eukaryota > Viridiplantae > Streptophyta > Magnoliopsida > Fagales > Betulaceae > Alnus > Alnus rubra. The sequence continues at coordinate 818,927 of JAJPGS010002491.1, read as the reverse complement.
TTCTTTCTTTACATTGTTATTTCAGATTACAAAATCTCAATTTTGCGCCATTTTTGAATTCTTCATAGAGTCTTGAGATGCCATATAACTTCAATCCCTTCATTGGAGTTCGAAAACCTTTAGCCAAATCTCGCAAGTTCATTGCTTTCTTAGAGTTTCGTACGTGTATTTCTGGTATTAATGGTGAATTCACCGGGCAAGAGGTTGCTTCTCCACGCAGAAGCCATTTCTTTGCAAACCCATTAGCCTTTATTGGACCTAGTGCTTATTATTCTTCATTTTCTTCAAGAACCTCTATTGCTAGTTCTCATTCAAGCACTAGTACTAGGGGTTATGGCAGATTTAAGAAAATGGGTTCCAGAGTTTCTGGGAGTCAGCAAGACTCTAGCTTTGTTATGTTTAATGAAGTTAAAGAGCTTCAGGATGAGGATGATGACGATGAAGAAGAAGGAGGAGAGGATGGTAATGATGATGACTTTATGGTTTTGAATTCGTTTAATAGGAATCGTGAACAAAGAGAAGATGTTAGAAGAGACCCTTTGGTGAGAGAGATCTGTAGATTAATTGAACTCAGGTCGAGTTGGAATCCAAAGCTTGAAGAGGAATTGAAGCACTTACTCAGAAGGCTCAAGCCTCAGCAAGTTTGTGCTGTTTTGCGGTCTCAGACGGATGAACAGGTTGCTTTAAAATTCTTCATTTGGGCTGATCAGCATTGGAGCTACAGACATGACCCGATCGTGTACTATACGATGCTTCAGGTCCTTAGTAAGACTAAATTGTGTAAGGGTGCTAGATTTGTTCTTCGGCTCATGACTCTCAGGGGTATTGAGCGACGGCCTGAAGCTTTTGGTTATGTGATGGTGTCGTATAGTCGGGCAGGCAAGTTTAGGAGTGCAAAGCGGGTGTTATCTTTGATGCAAAAAGCAGGAGTAGAACTCGATTTGTCGATATATAACACTGCGATCAATGTTTTGGTGAGGGGGAATCAACTGGAAAAGGCATTGGGGTTCTTGGCAAGGATGCAACTTGTTGAAATTACACCTAATGTTGTCACTTATAACTGCTTGATCAAGGGGTATTGTGATGTACATCGAATTGAAGATGCCATTGAGCTGATCGCTGAAATGCCACTAAAGGGATGCCACCCAAATGAAGTTAGCTACTGTACAGTGATGGGTTTTCTCTGTAAGGAGAAAAGGGTTAAAGAGGTGAGGGAATTGATGGAAAAGATGGTGAAAGACAGTAAATTGATACCAGACCAGGTTACCTACAGTACTCTTATTCATATGTTCTGCAAGCATGGTCATGGGGATGAGGCTTTGGAATTCTTAAGGGAAGCAGAGGAGAGGCATTTTTGTGTGGATAAGGTCGAGTATAGTGCAATAGTTCACTCATTTTGTAAGGCGGGGAAGATTGACATGGCAAAAGAATTAGTAAATGAAATGTTCAGAAAGGGTTGCATTCCTGATGTTGTGACTTACACTGCTGTTCTTAATGGGTTTTGTCTTGTAGGAAAGGTGGATCAAGCTAAAAGGATGCTTCAGCAGATGTCCAAGCTTGGTTGCAAACCAGACACTGTATCATATACAGCCTTGTTACATGGGCTTTGTCAGTGTGGAAAGTCATCAGAAGCTAGAGAGATGATGAACATGAGTAAGGAGGAGTGGTGGATCCCAGATGCAATCACTTACGCTGTCGTGATGCACGGCCTGCGTAGGGAAGGGAAATTGTCTGAGGCCTTTGATTTGGTAAGGGAGATGATTAGAAAGGGCTTTCTTCCAACCCCAGTTGATATTAACGTACTAATTCAGTCCCTCTGCCGAGAGGGGAAAATGCACGAGGCTAAAAAGTTCATGGAGGAGTGTCTGAACAAGGGATGTGCTGTTAATGTGGTAAACTTTACCACTTTAATTCATGGGTTTTGTAAGAAGGATGACTTGGGGGCTGCCCTTTCATTGCTCGATGAAATGTATCTGAGTAACAAACACCCTGATGCATTCACGTATACTACATTGATTGATGCATTGGGGAAGAAAGGTAGAATAGAAGAAGCTACTGAACTTACAATGAAGATGTTGAAGAAGGGTGTGGATCCTACTCATGTTACATACAGGGCAGTTATCCACCGGTATTGTCAAATGGGTAGGGTGGAAGATTTGTTAAAATTATTAGAGAAAATGCTTGCAAGACAGTCATGCAGAACAATGTATAATCAAGTTATTGAAAAGCTTTGTCGTTTTGGAAATCTTGAGGACGCTGATAAACTCTTGGGTAATGTGTTGAGAACAGCTTCAAGAATTGATGCTAAAACATGTCACATACTTATGGAGAGTTATTTGAGCAAAGGGATTCCTTTGTCGGCATATAAGGTGGCCAGTCGTATGTTCAACCAGAATCTAATTCCTGACTTGAAGTTATGTGAAAAGGTGAGTAAAAGACTGATGTTAGAAGGGAAATCAGAGGAGGCAGATAAGCTTAGGGTACGTTTTGTCGAGCGTGTACATATTTTATCTCGGTGTCAAGAGGATTTGGGAAGCTAGTGGGAGTATAAATCTGACTTTTCCATCATCATTATTTGTTGCTATCATCAAGTGCTTTTATCATGGTAAGTCCCAATTCTTCCATCATCATGTGACCAATTAAGTAACGACTAGTGAGTCAGATATTTCATGCCAAGTCCATAATCTGTTCTCTTTTCTTGTAACAAGAAATCTTCGACGTGTAGTCAGTTATTACTCTCAAGAGGTACAGAGAACTAACATTTGTTGGGTAGCTCATCGGTTTGAGTGTTAATATTATAGAGATGGTCCTCCTGCCTCCTCCCCATTGAACTTACTAGTATTTTTCTGTGTCATTTGAATTGTTTAATGGATGTTTTGACCCATTGTTAATACGATATCCTTTTATTTACTAAAACTTACTGACAGTTATTCTGGTTGGTCTTTTTGTGTGGTCCTCCACATGTAGTTTTAGCTTCTGAATGAAGAGTTTTACTGCACATGTTTCTCTTAGTATTGTGAATACAGATGGGTGCTGTTATTTCCTGTTCTTAAACTTTCCGTGTGTGTGTGTACCCGTGATTGTATGTTTGTGTTTTTTGGTTTGTCCTTGGCAGCACATGATTATTAAACTGGTTAGTGAAGATTCTTAACAATGTTCATATTTGTCTCTTCTTCACTTTGGCTGTAAATTCAGCCAAATATTTATGATAAAAGACTATCTGCGATTGTTTGCACCAGTTATGTAGTTAATTACTTGATTATAGTAATCTATGTTCTGCAGAATATGAATTTCTAAACGAAGAACTAAGTTGAATTCCGTAGATAGCTTAGAATACACAAAGAGAATGACAAACTAAATAAATTTAATACAAAACTACCTCTGCCTCTGTTGTTCATCATTTGCCTTAAGGTCAATTGAAGCAATTCTCTCTCTCTCTCTCTCTCTTGTTTTTAGGGTTTTGTTTTTTTAGGCTAAGGTCAACTGCGGCAATTCCAATGAGTAAAAGTGATTGTTCTTTAATTAATGTGCCTAGGGTGGATCTGTGGATGGAACTTACTCCCAAGGTTCTTCTTTTTTTCTTTTATTTTCTCTTTTTTTTTTTTTCCTCTCTCTCTCTCTCTCTCTCTGATAAATACTATATGCACTTCCAATTATTTACTCCCTGATGTGATAGTGAAAATCATCATTAGATTTTGGATGGTTGATTTGTATATTTCACATCAATGATGATTTTCACTCTCACATCAGAGAGTAGGCACTTGGAAGTACATTTAACTTTTTTTTTTTTTTTTTTGGTAAAACGTATTTCCAAAGTTTGTAAAGTTAAGAAAGGGAAATTACGAGGAACCTAACATGAAAATACTATGACAAATTGGCACTTCCTTTCGCTGGCCTTGCCTTGCATATAAATTAGTGTTATCATAAAATTAAGAATAAGTGTTAGCATAAGTTTAATATAAATAAATTAGATCTGTGGTTATCATTGTCATCATTATCACCTTCTCTCTCTCTCTCTCTCTCAAAAAAAAATGGCAAAAGGGCTAAAGGAGAATTCTTACTCCTTTGAATTAATTGCTGTATTGTTTTAAAAAAAATGTCATATTAAAACTGCAATTATAGAAGTTAAGAAGCATCCACAAGGAGCAGAGGAATGGCTCAATATGCTGCGAACAGCCTCCTGAATTGTCCAATTTCTCCTTTCAGAAAGACCGGTCTGCTCAGTAGTCCCAGGAGTGGTGTATTGAGGAACTATGCCATGTTCCTTCAAATACTCAGCAAACGGCCCATGATTCACCGCATCACGGTCCATTCTGCGAAAATCTTCTCCACCACGATTTGATTGAACAACCGTAATTTTCTTGTCTAATTCTTTCTCTACCTTTGTCTGATAAGTCTGAAAGGTCTCCAAAGCTTCGAACTTATTATGGAGCAGGTACACATAAGCATATCTAGAATAGGCATCAAACTGTTAGAAAAACATGATAATAGTTATGCTCTTTCTCCCATGCATAGATCAAGTATGAGAATAACATACCTCCATTGTTAGAGGATAAGCTTTTCGGTAGATGTCCTAAAACACAGAAGAAAAAAACTATTCTGTGTGTAGAGAGATTAGTACCTTCACCCTATTTTTCACATATTGACTGAATGAAGTCTAACTCGTGAACTCATATATATTTTCTTTCTTTTTCTTTTTGAGAAAGGGGTGTGGTGGTAGTCCACTTGTAGTTGGGCAACAGCTATTTTTCCCCTTTTTCTTTTTCGGTTTTGGGTAAAACTTTTGAGGTCTGGAGAATCGATTACTCTAACGGTGTGTAAAGCATTATAAGCTATCACACTTTCATAAGTGATTGTCGACATGGGAAAACAAAAACATTCTCTAGCTTCAGATATCTTAGAACTATGATCTTGTTTGATGTGTGATACTTGTTAACGGAATCATCTTTTTTCTCCAAATACCCCTTCTTCTCTTGCTAATATTTTCTTCATTACCTCAAAATCTGGTTTTGCAGGTGCAGCATGAGAAGTGGGAACTGTTTTTTCAAATTACGACAGTCTGACCTCCATAATCTTTGTGGCATGACTCTCTTACAGGCTGCCATCCTTGGTTGTGAAAAGCTTGCGAGTTACAGTTTTCTTAGGATACGATTGGTATACGGTTATTCCATTAAGAAAAAAGAATAGTCTTACTAAGAATAGAAGAATGTGAAATAAAATAGTCTTCGTGTTAAAGTATACATATCCTCTAAGAGCATTTCCAGCACCTACCCAACAATTTTCCCTAAATGTAGGCTATAAATCTACTTTTTGCTTTCCTATCAAAATACATCCCACAATAGTTTATCATTATCTTTTCCTATATCAATTAAATATTATTTTTTTGCTTTTTCTTTATACTTTTTTTTTTTTTTAATTTTTTTATCAATATTTTTTGAACGGCTGTATTTCTCCCCCGTGCAACGGTCATTTCTATTCAATGTTCCTCTTACTATCATGGAACCAAAGGGGTTGTTTGAGTAGAAAACTTGGATAGTCCAAGCAGATGGCGGAGCTACATGGTAGCTTTTTTGGGTGGGGTGGGGTGGGGGTGGGGGTTGTGGTCAAGTCAACATGTTTTCAGCAATTTTTTTTTTTAGAATAACTATTCCCTTAACCAATGAGGAAATGACTATTTCTTAAATTGAGAAATAGCTATTCTTCTCAAATTGATAAGAGTAGCTATTCCTCAATTTAAGGAATAGTAATCTCTTATGGACCATGAGAATGACTATTTCAAAGCTATTTTATTTCATTTTCTTTCATTTTCAATAGAAGTTATTTTTTTTTTAATTTTTTTTTTCTAATGGAAGAGTCATTCCGTGTGTTGAGAATAATGTTGTATATATTGAATCACACATAATGCTGTGCATGATAAGCCTATATATATAGACTAGTAATACAGATATACACACAAATAACCCATGTGGGACAAGTTATATAATACACAATATAATCTAACAGTCTCCTTCAAACTCAAGGTAGGGTGCAGGAGACCATCTTGAAGTTGGACACAAGATCGTAGAACTAACCTAGAGGATGAGACTTTGTGAAGAGATCCGCTAGAGCTTGTTACAAGAGCTTGTTGCATATCGATCCGCCCCCTCCCCCCAAAAAAAAAAAACTTTAATTATACGAAGAGAGTTCTTTTCTTGTTATATATGACAGCCAAGTCACTAATGAATTCGTGCAACGTTACTATTCAACTCCACCATCCTTACGTATATAAGAGGCAAATAATTTTTCCCTCAAACATTTTGGTTTGTCACCTACTAATAATTAGTCCTCTCGCATATGGTAGCTTCTTTTTTATTTTATTTATATATATATATATATATATATATAGAGAGAGAGAGAGGAAAAATAAAAAACTATGGAAATTACATATCAAGAGGAAGATCCAGCAAACGAACGGTGGGAATGTTATAAATAAATCTTGTTAAAGGGGCCCATTTTATTGAGTTATGAGCATGGAAATTTTTTTAAGTCATTCTAAAACATTGCATTTCAATTTAACACATGGGTAAATTTGTCACGAAAAAATGTCTCGGTGTCACCTGGAGCTCACATGCACATTTTATCTCCAAGCTGGAAGATAATTTTTCTAATTCGGTCTATAAAAATATTACGTATCTCGCATGCATTTTTAATAGCAAGAATAAAATTGAAAGAGAATTTATTAAAAAAAATGTGCTTATCGCATAGAAATGAACATGTAACATTTGGAGGCCAAAAGTGCAAATGGGGCTTACGTTTGGTGCCCAAGTGTAATTTACATTTTATTCTTTTTTCTTTTTCTTTTTCAAGTATTAAAAACAGAAAACGAAGTGCACAAAATAAGGAGGCGGCTCATGTTGACAATTTTGAGAATTTGAGAATCTCAGAAGGATACTGCCAGTGCCAGGCAAACGACTTGCTTCTTTCTTACATTGTTATTTCAGATTACAAAATCTCAATTTTGCGCCATTTTTGTGTTGTTCATCTCGTGTAGGGAGATGCTATATAACTTCAATTCATACATTAGAGTTCGAAAACCTTTAGGCAATCCTCACAAGTTCATTGCTTTCTTAGAGTTTCGTACATGTATTTCTGGCATTAATGGTGAATTCGCGGGGCAAGAGGTTACTTCAACACGCAGAAGCCATTTCTTTTCAAACCCATTAGCCCGTATTGGACCTAGTGCTTATTATTCTTCATTTTCTTCAAGAAGCTCAATTGCTAGTTCTCTTTCAAGCACTAGTACTAGGGGTTATGGTGTGGGGATAGGTAAAACTGATGATAGTGACGATGGGTATGGCAGATTTAGGCAAATGGGCTCCAGGGTTTCTGGGAGCCAGCAAGACTCTTACCCTGTTAATTTTGATGAAGTTAAAGAGCTTGAGGATGATGATGACGACGATGAAGATGAAGAAGGAGAGGATGGTAATGATGATGATTTTATGGTTTTGAATTCGTTTAATAGGAATCGTGAACAAAGAGAAGATGTTAGAAGAGATGAGGCGGATGAGGAAGAAAAAAGACACCCTTTGGTGAGACAGATCTGTAGATTAATCACACTCAGCTCGAGTTGGAATCCAAAGCTTGAAGGGGAGTTGAGGCATTTACTCAGAAGCCTCAAGCCTCGGCAAGTTTGTGCTGTTTTGCAGTCTCAGACGGATGAACGGGTTGCTTTGAAATTGTTCTATTGGGCTGATCGGCAGTGGAGGTACAGACATGACCCGGTCGTGTACTATACGATGCTCGAGGTTCTTAGTAAGACTAAATTGTGTCAGGGTGCTAGACGTGTTCTTCGGCTCATGGCACGCAGGGGTATTGAGCGCTGGCCTGAAGCTTTTGGTTATGTGATGATATCGTATAGTCGGGCAGGCAAGTTAAGGAATGCAATGCAGGTGTTAACCTTGATGCAAAGAGCAGGAGTAGAACCCAATTTGTCGATATGTAACACTGCAATCAATGTTTTGGTGAGGTGGAATCATCTGGAAAAGGCATTGAGGTTCTTGGCTCGGATGCAACTTGTTGAAATTACACCTAATGTTGTCACCTATAACTGCTTGATCAAGGGGTATTGTGATGTACATCGCATTGAAGATGCCATGGAACTGATCGCTGAAATGCCACTAAAGGGATGCCACCCAGATAAAGTTAGCTACTATACAGTGATGGGTTTTCTCTGCAAGGAGAAAAGGGTTAAAGAGGTGAGGGAATTGATGGAGAAGATGTTGAAGGACAGTAAATTGATACCAGACCAGGTTACTTACAATACTCTTATTCATATGTTCTGCAAGCATGGTCATGGGGATGAGGCTTTGGAATTCTTAAGGGAAGCAGAGGAGAGGCATTTTTCTGTGGATAAGGTCGGGTATAGTGCAATAGTTCACTCATTTTGTAAGGCAGGGAAGATTGATGTGGCAAAAGAATTAGTGAAGGAAATGTTCAGAAAGGGTTGCATTCCTGATGTTGTGACTTACACTGCTGTTCTTAATGGGTTTTGCCTTCTAGGAAAGGTGGATCAAGCTAAAAGGATGCGTCAGCAGATGTACAAGCATGGTTGCAAACCAAACACTGTATCATATACAGCCTTGTTACATGGGCTTTGTCAGTGTGGAAAATCCTTAGAAGCTAGAGAGATGATCAACACGAGTGAGGAAGAGTTGTGGACCCCTAATGCAATCACTTACGGTGTTGTGATGCATGGCATGCGTAGAGAAGGGAAATTATCTGAGGCCATTGATTTGGTAAGGGAGATGTTAACAAAGGGCTTTCTTCCAACCCCAGTTGATATTAACGTACTAATTCAGTCCCTCTGCCGAGAGGGGAAAATGCACGAGGCTAAAAAGTTCATGGAGGAGTGTCTGAACAATGGATGTGCTGTTAATGTGGTAAACTTTACCACTTTAATTCATGGATTTTGTAAGAAGGATGACTTGGAGGCTGCTCTGTCATTGCTCGATGACATGTATCTGAGTAACAAACACCCTGATGCATTCACGTATACTACATTGATTGATGCATTGGGGAAGAAAGGTAGAATAGAAGAAGCTACTGAACTTTTAATGAAGATGTTGAAGAAGGGTGTGGATCCTACTCCTGTTACGTACAGGGCAGTTATCCACCGGTATTGCCAGATGGGTAGGGTGGAAGATTTGTTAAAATTATTAGAGAAAATGCTTTTAAGACAGTCATGCAGAACAGTGTATAATCAAGTTATTGAAAAACTTTGTAGTTTTGGAAATCTTGAGGAGGCTGATAAACTCTTGGGTAATGTGTTGAGAACAGCTTCAAGAATTGATGCTAAAACATGTCACATACTTATGGAGAGTTATTTGAACAAAGGGATTCCTTGGTCAGCGTATAAGGTTGCCTGTCGAATGTTCAACCGGAATCTGATTCCTGAATTGAAGTTATGTGAGAAGGTGAGTAAGAGACTGATGTTAGAAGGAAAATCAGAGGAGGCGGATAAGCTTATGCTAAGTTTTGTTGAGCGTGGACATATTTTATCCGACTGTCAAGAGCATTTGGGAAGCTAGTGGGAGTATAGATCTGACTTTTCCATCAGCATTATTTGCTGCTATCATCAAGTGCTTTTATCGTGGTAAGTTCCTATTCTTCCATCATCATGTGACCAATAAGTTGCATAGTGAGTCAGATATTTCATGCTTAGTCCATGATATGTTCTCTTTTCTTGTAACAAGAAATCTTGGACGTGTAGTCAGTTATTACTCTCAACAGGTTCGGAGAACTAAAATTTGTAGGGTAGCTCTCCAGTTTGAATGTTAATATTTATAGAGATGGTCCTCCCGCCTCCTCCCATAGAACTTACTAGTTTTTTTTTCTGTGAATTGTTTAATGGATGTTTTGACCCATTGTTAATATGATTGTCCTTTTATTTACTAAAACTTACTGACAGTTATTCTGGTTGGTCTTTCTTTGTCGTCGTCCACGCTTTTAAATGAATAGTTTTACTGCACATGATTTTCTTAATATTGTGAATGCAGAAGGGTGCTGTTATTTCCTCTTGTTAAACTGTCCATGTTTGTGTGCCTGTGAGTTTTTTTTTTTTTTTTTTTTTGGGTTTGTCCTTGGCAGAACAATTGAACATGATTATTAAACTGGTTAGTGAAGATTCTTAACAATGTTCATAGAAAGCTTAGAATAAACAATGATAATGAGAAACTACGTACAAAACTACCTCTGCTTCTGTTGCAGATCGAGAGTCCTTGCTCAATTTCATCATTGGCTTTAAGGTCAATTGCAGCAATTCTCTCTCTGTCTCTGTCTCTGTCTCTCAAAAACATGGCAAAAGGGCTAAAGTAGAATTCATACTATTTTGAATTAAATGTCACATTAAAAACCGCGATTATAGAAGTTAAGAAGCACCTGCAAGAAGCAGAAACACCATAGGCTCCAATGATTTTATTTTATTTTATTTTTGAGAAAGGGATTTGTTGGTAGTCCACTTGCAGTGGGGTAATAGCTATCTTTTTTTTTGTAAAACTTTTTAGTTCTGGAGAATCGATTACTCTTAACAGTGTAAAGCATCATAAGCCATCACTCTTTCATAAGTGATTCTCGACATCGGAAAACAAAAGTATTCTCCAGCTTCAGAAATCTTAGAACCATGATCATGTTTGATGTGTGATACTTATTAAGGGGACCATCTTTTTCTCCAAATATCCCTTCTTCTCTTGCTACCATTTCTTTCATCACCTCAAAATCTGTTTTTGCAGGTTCAGCATGAGAAGTGGCTGTTTTTTCAAACTACAGCAGTCTGACCGCCATTATCTCTAGCATTTGAGGATACCTTTGTGGCCTGACTCTTACAGGCCATCCTTAGCTGTGAAAAGCTTGTGAGTACAGTTTTCGCAGTGTATGAAACTTTTCAGCTCTGGTTAAGGCAATATATTCTTCTGATATGAAACTTTTTCATTATTTTTAGGTGCAACACCTTCAGTAAGCACATTGACAGCTCAGTAAGTTAGCCAATAGTAAAGCAAAGGATCCTCCCGCTGTACCACGAGAACTTTGGCCCTGGAAGTTATTGACGAACAGTATATGATAGGCCCCGAATTATGAGGCCTCACTTGCTATTTTGAGAAAGAACTATAATACAGTTACAAGAGCTTGTTCCATATTTGGTTTGGCCCAAAAAATATCTCTTAGTCGTTAGTGGAACCTCCTATATTCAACTTGGGATTCATCTTCATCTTTTATGATATGAAGGTTTCTTTTTCTTGTTATATATCAATAGCCAAGTCACTAATGAATTCATGCAACTCCACCATATTTACCCATATACTCTTAAGTAGGGGTGATCAAATACCCGCGAACCCGCCCCAGCCCACATGCCCCGCCCTAAAATCCCAGATTTTAGTTGATTTTTTGCTGGTACGGCTCCAAAACTAATATACCCATGCGGGGGGGGGGGGGCGCCTTAAAAATTATTGGGTCCCCGCCCCGCATATTAAAAAAAAAAAAAAACGAAAAAAAAGAAGAAGTTACAACTTACCTAACCCTAGCTGCTCTTCACGTCTTCTGCCTCTTCATCATTGCATGACACAACCCACAAGCCACAACCCACAGCGCCGCACCCCACGATGCCCGCGCCCACGCCCACTGCCCACAGCGCCGCACGGCCCGCACCCCACGTTACGTTCTCTACTTTCTTCTTTTCTTCTTTCCTTCTTCTCTTCTTCTATTTAGCTTGTATTTAGGCATTTAGCTTCTATTTAGCAAGGCAGATACGTGTGAATTTGTGTTCTTACCCCATGGTTTGACAATTTGATGTTATGTTGGATAGATACTTGTGCAGTTTCTGTATCTGACCTTTCCAGAACTTTATAATTGCTTTGTTGTGTATTTCATAAAATCATATCTTATTATTAATTCAATGAAATGTGATGAAAGTGCATCTTTTTCTTTCGCTGAGAGTGGAAGCCTTTGTTTTGTTTCATTTTGTTGTTTTTTTCCCCTCTCTGTGCGATGCTTACAACTGCATCTGAATGTCAAGTTCAGGAAATTCCATTTGAGAATTGTGCTGATAATCTGTATTATTCCATACCCGCGGGGATCCTCGCATACTCGCGGATCCCCGCCCCATCCCCACCCGCCCCGCAAGGTTGCAGGGAGTTTTGGAGAACCCGCACCCCTGTAGGCAGGGTCAAAAAAACCCCTTCACCGCCCCATGCTCAGCCCTACTTAAGAGGCAAGAATCTTTCACTACGTTTGCCATGATTTTTCCCTCAAATGTTTCAGTATGTTGATCCTCTATGTGTTTATTGTACATAGTTCAATAAACAGGTTGTGGGCCTTGTGGTTGAAGGTTTGACATGGAAACACTCCATGCCAGTGATTGTTCTAATTGGGTGTCATGGTTAAACAAATGTATATTAACAACCTTGTCCAACATCATTAATGTTGGTGCAATGCTCTACAGTAACCTCAAGACCGTTTTGAAGGAGTTTTGTAAGAAAGAGAATGGGTTAGAAGGGTTCACTGGTGGGATCCGGTGAAGCCACTCAGATGCCTAAGTTTGCAAAGGTACAGTGAAAGGGTATATTGGCAGAGTTTTGCCGAGGATCAGATTGCATACCTGTGAGGTTTACCTGGAATCCTTATATACTCCCTCCAAGAGGTTGTTGTCTGACGTGGATATTTCCTCCCTTAATTTGTTAAGGGGGGCATCATGTTGTGGGCGTTTGGTTAGCTGAGCTAGCGGAGGTTGAATCGTTTGCTTGGTGGCATTCCTTTGGTGAAGGTGCAATTCGAATTTTGGTAGCTGGTTGGGCTATAGGCCGTCAGACTGTGATGCCGTTGAGCCCCTTTATGGCATGTGATCCTTCATATTTTGGAGGTCATATGGTTTTTTCAATGGACTGGCCCTCTCGTCAATGTCCAAGCCCTATAATAGCCCTCCAATTTTATTGAATGATTGGTTCGCCAATAAATGAGAAATTTGAAATGACTGCTTTGAGCTTGTCAGTAGGCTTTTCCAAGGCCCATCAGTATCTAGCCCCTCCAGTAACTCCCAATTCCCTTGGATGATTGGTGTGTCAAGTAATCTGTGAGAATTTGAAATGGGTGCTTTGGGTTCGTCGGTATGTTATTCCAGAGCCCATCGACTGATCTTTGGAAAGGACAGGCTGGGTGCCTCATGCTTCAAAGTGAGAGCAGATAGGTGTTGCAAACTGTAACGGTAGACGGCGTTATAAATGCACGGTCTTATGAATCAGAGAAACATGATTCGAAGGTTGGCTTGATTTGCGTGACGTCTGCTGCTTGAGCGACGTGTGGTGGGAGTTTGTCAGGAAAAAGGCGATTTAAATTTTGAAATTGTCCTTTTGGCCGTTATCCCAAGCACTCTGTGTGTATAAAAGGGGGAAGAGGGCATTATTTGCCTCTTTTAATTGACTCTTGTGCTTTGAATCTTTTCTTTGACGGTTTCTGATTTGCGACTCTGGTGCATTTTCTTCCCATTCTTCGTTTCCAATGGCTGGTGGTGACGTCCATGGAGCTGCAAGTGAGGTCGTTTAAGAGACGATAGTTGGTGTTCGTTCAAGGAGCTGCTAGTAGGGCTATTCAGGAGGTTGTTGGTGGAATTGTCGTATTCAGCGGCACATGGAGGTCTAAAATCAAGGTTGGGATGTTGGAAGGGCTTCGCCATCGCTTCTACATCCCCGTGTTGGTGTCGTTGAAGGCTTTAGCGAAAGGAGAGGGAGCGCTGGTGATAGGAGCGGACGAGGTTTGCTTTACTGAGGATATGATGGTGGCCAGCCTTCGGTTTTCGGCCTTGCGTTTAATTCGCAAGGTTTTGTCCATCCTCCACTTGGCGTCGATGTAGTTAATGCCCAACGCGTGGCAGATTCTTATTGCCTGTCGCATAGTGTGGTCGGAGTTCTTTAAGGATGAAGGCCACCTTGCGCTATCTGCCGTTGAATTTTTATACATGTAGCAACATTTGGATCAAAATTGTGGAACGTGGAGCTTTCGTTCTTGCCATATAGACTGTCGGTTGGTCGAGATTCCAAAAAGACTATAAAGCTTGAAGAACTAGGATACTCGGTTCTTCTTTGTGTCGGGAACTAGCTAGGAGGTTACCAACAAAGACACTAACGGCTCAATAAGCTATCGGCTAAACCAAGGCCAAGCGTTGGGGTAAATACAGATTGATTGATTGATGAAAGACAAACATTTCAAAGAAGCTTTTGAATATAAGGGGCTAAGCCATCTCTCCAATGAGGAGTTGGAGGAAAGATGGGGGATGGTAATTGCTTCGGTCGACAAGTCATTCTTTTTCCAGGTACTGAACCCAGTGTGTTGCCGAAGAGAAACACAAATCCTCGCGGTCAAAACCGTCTTGGAATTAGAAAACCAAAGTGGGGACAATGACCTCTGCCCCAGCGAAGAAGAAAACAGTTGAAAGAAACATAGGAAAAACTCGAAGCCCCAACGACGGGCAAGAAAGGGATCAAGCTTGAAAGAAGGGCAAGGCAAGGTTGAGGACGTCAGTCCCTTCATAGAGACGCCAGCTGAAGGCCCATCTACCACCGGGTGCTCGTAAGTAACTCAAAGCCCACCGGTTGCGAATCCCCGAATGGAAGAGGAGGATGAAGAAGATGTACCCCTCCTCGTCCAACAGAGGCCTTTACATGAGAGGCATGATCCTACTTGTGTGCCAGGCTCAACCATGGTTGATCCTTTGAATGCTAGTAGGCTCGCGCCAAACCAAGGTGTGGGAGCAAGTAGGTTACCTCAACCGTATAGTCTCGTTGATGAGGACAACCACGAGGACTTTGGCATTGGCGAGTCGTAAGAGCTGGTTGAAGAAGAAATGTCGTCGGGTGTAAGATATACTTCCCCCATCGCGCCTTCCCAAGAAGAGGCCACATCGGCAAAGGCTGGGATGTCTCGAAGAAGGAGTTAAAAGTCTTGTTTGGGGTGCCAATTGAGGCATCTTCTCTCGAAGGATCGACCCGCTTTAGAAAGTGTTCCTAGGGAAGTTTTGACTCAAGCTAAAGAGGTTGCCGAGGGATCTTTAGCCAGGCCCCAGTTAAAGTGCAAGTTTGTGCCCGGTATTGAGAGTCAAGAACACTGGAGGTGGTACCGTCGATATGCTCCATATGTTGGTGCCCTTGATCTTTTGCGCCGACTGGGTCTTTATTTAGACAAGTTGGACTCTTCAAATGAGAGAAAGAGTTCCTCACTGAATGTTGTCCCTTGGTTGTTGCTAAGCCTGGCGACTTGGGGTGTTCGTAATTGAGTCTAGTGAATTCAACGACAATGTTGGGATAATGGGTCATTGTCAGTTGAAGAGCTATAGCTGGTACCTCGGGGGTAAGAGGTAGTATCCCTAGTGGGGATTAGTCGGCAATCATCAGGAGGGCATGGCATATGGTACTTACCGATGTTCGAATCCTTGGTAGAAGTTGAAATTAGAAACAAAACGTCAGAACTGAGAGGGTTTGACTACCACTGAAATTTTCTTGAAATTTTCTAAATGTGGGGTTAGTCTTCGAGGTAGGGCCTTCCTAAGCACCTCCTCATTTATAGGCGTGCCTTCTAAGTGTTAAGCTTCATTACATTTCGAGCTCGTCGATTTTTTCCTTTTGATAAGGTCTTTGGACTCCTCAGTGTGGGGGCTTTAAGGAGTAATGCCTTTTGAGGAAGGGGGCCTCATCAAGGTCTTTGGACCCATTGGCATGAGGGCCTTAGGGAGTAATGCCTTTTGAAGAGGGGGGCCTTGTTGAGAAGGTCTTTGGACCCATTGGCGTGGTGGCCTTAGGGAGCAAGGCTTTTCGAGGAGGGAGCCTCGTCGAGATGGTCTTTGGATTTAAAACATGAAGAAATGTAGTCAATGTAGAAAAAAAAACGAACTTCTTTGATTAAGACATAAAGAAAGTTACAAATGTTGTTACTAGTAGTAGCGTTGCAGATGCTGTGTGTTCCAAGGGTGTGGATAGCGCTTTTTGTCCATTAACATCAAGTGATAATCA
Source organism: Alnus rubra (assembly GCA_028654335.1). NCBI lineage: Eukaryota > Viridiplantae > Streptophyta > Magnoliopsida > Fagales > Betulaceae > Alnus > Alnus rubra. Next base: position 802,899 of record JAJPGS010002491.1, on the reverse strand, counting down.
AATAAAGTTTCCACTCCTTCTAGCCAACTTATCGTCTGGGGCGATTGCAATCAATCACCTGGTAAGGGCCTTCCTAGTTGCGTCCCAGCTTGCTGTCGGCTAGGTTCCGTGTATTCACCTTTCGCAATACCAGGTCTCCAATATTGAAGCTTCTTAGCTTTACTTTGACATTAAAGTACTTGGGCATCTTCTGTTGGTAAACGACTATATGCACTGTCGCCAAAGGTTTTTTTTTTTTCATTGAAAATGTCCAAGTTCTCTCTTAAGCCTTAATGTTTTGGATGGGATCATAGTTGGTAGCCCAGTGACTCAGGATGCTGACTTCAACCGGAATCATTGCCTCGCTTTCGAAGGCCAAGGTACAGGGGGTCTCACCTAAGGGTGGGCAAAAAACCACCCACCCACCCGCCCCGCCCCACGTCCCTCTCCCCGAACTGCCCCGCATACATCGGGTTTTAGGTGTTCTTTTGCGATCAGGGGTTGGATTTTGTCTAACCCATGAGGGACGGGGCTGGTTGCGGGTTGGGGTTTTAACAAACCCCAGATACCCGCCCTGCCCCGCACCCCCAAATTAAGAACAAAAAAACCCTAAACCCCCCCCCCCTTGTGCCGCTCTCTTTTCTTGAAGCTTTTTTACTCTTCAGTTCTTCGCCTCTTCTTTTTGCCGCCCTCTTTTTTTTTTTTTTTTTTTTTTTTTTTTTTTTTCTAGTTTCTTGAAGCTTCTTTAGTTCTTCCCTCTTCTTTCTTTCCCGTTTCTTCCCCTCTCTTCTTCTGTAATACCTCGTATTTAAAGATATTTTGTTAATACGGGGTATTACATCTTCTCCCTCTTCTTTCTTTCTACTTTCTTCCCCTCTCTTTTCTCCCTCACCAAAGTCTTCTCTTTAGGTATTTGACTTCTCCTCTAGTACAGTACTCGTTTTTAGGAACTGGGGAAGGTGTCTTCCTCGCGCAACTTGATGGTGACGACGTCGAGAAAGCGGACGCCCACGGAACAAAGCAATCATCTCTCACTTTTTTCTTCATTTCTCTTCAAGCCCACCCTATCAGATCTACTCTGAATTTGCAAGACCCGCAAAACCGCCCCTTGCCCCTCCGTGACCCTGCGGATACAGTGAACAAATTTGCAGCTGTAGGTGAGATTTTCTACATCTGCATGGTTGTGGTGCGGGGGCAAAAATGGCAGAAATCCGCCCCACCCCGCCCAGTGCACACCCCTAGTCTCACCCGTTGGTGTTTAAGCCATTGTTCGGTATGCCCATAGGACGCTCAAAAGTTCTTTTACCCACTAGCCCTTTGATTTATTCAATCTCTTTTCAATCATTTTAAAGATTGTTTTATTGATGGCTTGGACTTGCCTATTTGCCTGCGGGTGCCCATGGGAGGAATAATGGTTTTTTTTTTTTAAAAAAAAAAAAATTCTAGTTACGCACACCCTTGGAAAGCCTTATTGTCAAATTGTTTCCCATTGTCTGTCACTATCACATGGGAGGTTCCGAAATGGTAAACTATTGAGCACTAGAGGAAGTTTTTAATTTCTTTCTCTATTATTGTTGCCAAGGGTTTTGCTTTCATCCATTTTGTGAAGTAGTTGATAGCAACTACTACGAATTTAGCCTTCCCTTTACTCAGTGGGAGTGCTCCAACTATGTCAACTTTTGACTGGGCAAATGGCAAGGGAGAAGAGATTAACGCTAACTCTTGAGGTGGGTAGTGTGGTACATTGGAGAACTCTTGGCGTCTCTGGCAATTATTCACCCTGTCCTTTGAGTCTTTCTTAATGGAGAGCTAGTAGTATTCCATGACCATGCATAGTAAAGACATTTTTGAATTGGGTTCATATGTGCGATTTTGACACTAATGATAAAATTTATGACCAAATTACTGTCACGTGTGTAGACTTGAGGAATTTAAAGTTAAGTGAAATTCGATCGAACAAAAATAATTTCTATCAATCCAAAATAATTTTGATCGATAAAAAGTAGCATCTCCACGTGTCAGTAACCATGCGGGGTTAGGTGAGATGTGTTAGGAACAAGATATCGCCTAACAACATTAAATACAATTTTGATCAATCCAAAATAATTCTAGTCAACAAAAATAATATCTCCACGTGTGGAGTTAGGTGTGACGTGACATTTCTAATGTCATTTAATGAAAATTTTGATTGATCAAAATGCACGGTAATAGCACAAAAACATTTATTTAAGGAACGAAACTGAACTAATTGTTTTTAGTTCTTGCTTCGTTCAGAGTGAGTCAGAGGGGTCTTGGAACGAAATTTCCTTGTGAGTTAAGCCAAATCTTGAGTGTTTCTTTGACGACTTGTTACACGAGGACTATTCAAACAAGAATCTTGAAGAATTGCTCCGAGGGTAAGCATTTTTAAGACTAAAACTTTGTATAATATAGTCGTTGTAATAGCCAAGTAAATGCTATAGATTGTAATATTAGTGTGTTAGGATTGTTTTAGAGTATATAGAATAGTTAATATGCTACAATTGGATTGTTGGTTGAGAAAATTTCTAATGGAGGTTTTGCTTAGCATATGGAGACTATATTAAAATGTAGATATGTTAGAGTTGTGTGGTGTGTTGGGTAGTCGTCATGATGATGAAATATTGTTGGAAGTTTATAGGAAATGTAATCAATGGTAAAATATTGGGCTAATTATAAAAATGAGATTTTAATATGGTAAACAAATGTATCATGCATGCAAATGGTCTATTAGGATTGTTTGAGTTAGAAAAAGAGAATGGTTAAGAGAAAAATGAAATTTGGGTGAAAGATCACGTAGAAATTAATTTGGCAGTAAGATTTGATTGATCGAACAAAATAGGACAAAACTTACATAATAGGGTGTTATGGACTTTGATTGAGCAAACTAGATTTTGTTCGAACAAAATGTCCCATAATAGTTAGTGGAGTCTTTTTAACGAAAAGTTTGATGTTTAGTTGTAAATATATTGTAGACAAGTTAGAGCACGTGCTTAGAAGTTCAGACGTTGTTTAAGCTCAAGTTGTAAGTACAAACTTACTGACCTAGCAGCTAAATGCTATACATATTGCATTGTATATTGAGAATGTTTAATTGTGATATTGAGCCATGATGGTTTAAGTATGTTCATATATGCACTGTATGTTATAATTATGATTTACATTGTTTAAATGAAAATGAATTTAATGAAAAACGAAGTACAAGAGTGCTGGGGAAAAGAGAAAGCAGTAAAAGGTTTGAAATGTACGCTTTTGCAATAGAGTTTGTAGAAGTTTGATTTCTGAAAATGCAGGGTTTGGTTTCACAAAAAAGGTTGTGAAAATGTTTTAGATTTCTGTATTCACTGAAGAGAGAGAGAGAGAGAGAGAGAGAGAGAGAGAGAGAGAGAGAGTTAAAACTCTAATCATCCCGCATCGAGTAATGAGAGGGAGTTAAACTCTGTTGGGAAAATAATCAGCTCCGAAGCCACGTGGACCCCGTGATAAGTCGGAGGTTCAACCCACAGACTTGACCCGACTGGGTCACCTTGGACAAAACACCTCGGAGGTTTGTCACAATCTTACATGAAGAAATCTTCTCGGTGCCTAATCACCTCGAACTGTTACATATCTCGGGGATTGATCACTTCGGACCTAAAGACTCCACAGGGCGTGAATACCCCGAGATCTCCTAGTCTGATTGGAGCGAACATGTCTCGAATATTTACACCTTGGAGGATTGGTCGAAGTACACCACAATCGTCTTGAAGGTATCTTCTTAAACTCAGCAAGTAAGTAATTAAGTATTAACAGAACACTAGTATGAGTTTATCCCTGAAGCTAGGACTTTACACGATGTGATAAGGCTCTTATCCCGGGAACCTTGGGATAAGTCTCTATCCCATATTCAGAGGGATAAGACTTCTAATAATGTGGGATCAAGATTGAAGAGGCAGAGTACTACACAACCTGGACTCTACCACTTGATTCAAACTCCTTGAAGATAAGGCTGAAACTTATGTGATCTAGGACTTAAACTCCTAGTCCAATTATGCTTCAAGAACTCCAGAAAGTCTATAACTGTGAGCCTATAAATAAGACTGCAACACCAGGTATTTACACACAAATTTTCTAAGCTTTGAGATTTTTGATTCTCCATAGAAAGTCACGAGTTTGAACTGACTTAGGCATCGGAGTGGTGTAGTTGGCACCCCCGACTAGTTGTTTGTTGCTTTTGCAAGTGTGAGGAAAGTACAATTTGGAAGACAAATGACGAACCACAAGGCGACACGTCACCATATCGGAAACTGTACCGACAAACTCTTATTGTTTTCTGAATCTAGTGATAGAGATAGTTAAACTCTTATCATCCCAAATTCACTGATAAGAGGGAGTTCAACTCTCATAATTTTAAATCCACTTATAAGAGGGAGTTAAAATCTTAACATCATGCATCTAGATTAGCGAGGGAGTTAAACTGTTATTAATTTTAAATCTTATGATGAGTTGGATTTAAACACTTATCCTTCTGACCCATGGTTTAAAAGTTGAAAATGATATATGAATCTACATTTGATTTATGTTGTTTACATCACTGCATGATATTAACTGTTTTACTTATTCATATTATGAGGTATGAAGTTATATGTACGTAGAAAAGAAAATGCAAAAAAAATGAGGTTTGTTTTACTACTATGTATAAACCCTTTCTAAAACATGTGAACTGCGAACGACTATGACGCTTTATAAAACAATGTTTATGGAAACTTATGCATTGTGATCACTGATTTACAAGACAATAGAGAGAAGAATTTTTAAAGAAAAATGGGCTCACATTATACACAATAATAGGCTAGAATATTTGTACTTGCTTGCTGAACCATTGACTCACATATTCACCTATAAAATTGTTGTGATTTTACAGGAGTCGCTGAGGTACGTAGCTGTTGACATTGACCCATATGAGTGCTCAGATTTTTTGAAGAGCTGATTTGAGTAAGCTAGGTCAGTATTGTTAGATGAGAGTATCTACCACTTGTGGTATATTTGAGTGATTATGTATAAATATAAGGTTATTAAGTTTTTTAATAACGTTATATTATGAAATATGAGCTTTGGTATGTTTTATAAGTGAGTGTGTTGGTTTCAAAAAAAAAAAATGATAAAAAAAGTTGTACTTAGTTGTTGTAGGTAGTACCGTAGTAGCGTCATATGAAAAATCAAATATTTTCCACTTACGGCTTGTGATATAAGCCAGGACATTGCCCTTCGAATCTAAATGGTTTAGGGTAAGAAGCTTGCAGCTTCCCCAGGCCACAAGCGTTCAGCAATAAAGGATTGTGATCGGAAGAAGTAGTTGGTGATGGAAAATAGTAGCCCTGGTGAATAGATTTATGTTTGCCAGACCAGTTCTCCTATTACACCATGTGAAGGGATTCTCAGAGAAGCCCAAATCAATCATGTCATTTTGATTAAGTAAATTCCCGAGACCCCTTGAAGAAGAAGCAACAAAGCCCCCACCACCTTTTTTGTCTCCACCGGAGACAATAAAATTGAAGTCCCCCGGCAGAGCCACGGGGCCTAGAAAACATTCTAATCCCCTATAATATATATTATGCCATCGCGCGAGTGGGACCATAAACAAGAGTAAGCATCCAGGATTGACAGATGGTATCTGAAAACATAAGCAAATTAATAATTTTATCATTGATGTAAGAAATATCAATATCCAAGCCCACCCCGTTTACCACATTAATGCAATTTAATTCGGTCAGTTATTTTAGCGTCGTTTTCTAAGGTGAATTTGTTTTTAAAGAAAACAACGAGAATTTGTCGTCGGTTTTCTGTAAACGACGATAAACTGATCAATAAGTTAGAACAAACGACAAGATTTTACGTCGTAATTTAGATATGAAATGATGAGAAACGTGATATTTATTGTCGTTTGTATTTAAATGGCGAGAATTTAGATTGCACAACAAAATTAGACACTAGCCTTTTACAAAAACAAGCAATTTAATTGGATTAATGTGGCTTTGATGATGGCCCTTAAGGAGTGAATTTCTATAGGTATGGGTCAATTGTAACGATCTAAATAAAGCGTTAGGGGTGTTAGACCAACTCCAGCAATTCTAAGAGACGATTATAATGGCTGCTGGTGGGGTGGCAAGCTTAATTATAAGGCCCACCTCCTGAACCATAAGATAATTCTGATCCAACTGGTTTATTACAACTGTATTGGTTCCTGTTAGCACAGCGCAACTGCACGAGGGCAAGCTTCTTCCTTTCGTTTGGTCACCATGGTACGGTGTCCTTTGTTTTTTCTGACAACTTTATTCGACCATCCTCCATTATTATTGGACCAAAATGTTGGTCCAATCGTTACAGGTGGAATATATTTGTTCAATTGTTTTATAACTTACAGCTTTCACGATGTGGTTCCTCAATAAAAGTGGGACAACTATACTTTTTGATGTCTGGCCAAGTACCAAGTGGCCGGTTTGCTGTTCTTTATGGACGGCCTAAACTGATTTGGACCAAAGAATTCAGGTCTCAGTGCAGTTGGTGATCTTACATACAGTGACAGTGACAGGTTTTGGACAGAAGTTTCAGGATTTTGAGGTGCAGAAATTGAAGGAATATAGATAGGGACATGTGAGTGATGCAGCGCAGATCAAGAACAAAAGAACCATAAAGGATTGGCGTCTCACTAACTCAATAAATCTAGAGTTACACCAAGAATGTGGAGTCTCACCACAAAAAAGAATCACGCCTCCAATTAAGAAATAAACATTTTTTTATAACTCATAATCTAACTATTACAACCGAAAGCAATGCTTAAATAGACTAAGACATTGAACTTTAATCTTAATGTGACTGACTTTTGGGCCTGAGCTAAGCCATTATTACATACCGACTCTTAAAACATAAATTAAATACTAATAACGATTACAAAATAACACCAGGTCTTAAAATATAAATTAAATACTAATAAATTTAAAGATGAATATTCCTTTCATATTCTGCTTCAGCCATCAGGGAGTTGATGATGCAGAAATTATTTTGAAGTTAACTTGAGACCACAAGGAATACATGGGGTTGATAGGAACTAGGAAGGCATTAATTAGAGCTTCTGCATGTGCTTTGTGCCTCTGAGGGAACTAGTTGACAAATCTAGCTAGTCTTAACGGGCTGGGGGTGTAACAGCTTGTGTTATCAAGATTTGGCAAGTTGAGAAAATATGTATGGGGTTGATATATAGGAAGGCATTAGATCGAGCTTATGTAACGCCCTAGCCTGTTAGGGTTAGGTTTAATGTTTGGCGCCTTTGAGAGAACAAGTTGACAAATCTAGCCCTAACGGGTTGGGAGCGTTGATCGAGATTTGGCAAGTTGAGAAAAAATTGAAGAAGATTGACGTTGTATCTTCCTCCCACCAAATTTTTGGCCATGCAATATGGTTCAAGTAGTCATGTTATGTCACTTTATGATAACAAATGCTGCGGCCTTGTTTGTTTACAACTAATTCACGGCATCTTATAGTGAAAGGAACAAGCACAATCTGAAGAGAGGAAAAAGAGAAATAAAAAGGTATGAGAAAGTGGCCGGCGGGGCTTTGCCCTTTTTGTTTTGCTTTTGGATTGAAGAGATAACAATTAAAGAGGCCAGGCCAGGCCAGGATTTATTGTTCAAAGCAGAGACCATATATATGGAAACCTTCTAACTTGTCTGCTTCATGGCCGACCCATCAATTGCCAATGATTCCACTGTTGTTGCTTGTTATTATCACTCTTATTCATAAATGCTAGTGAAACTCTTACCAAGATAATCTTTGTCTAATTTTCATGCATTTGTATTTTCATTCCCTCGTAGGAATCATATATGTCTGAAGCTTCTGTAATCAAATATCCCTATGGAGGCCAGTTTTTTAAAAAAAGAAAAAATCACTTTTTATCAACTCTTTTAATGAAAAAAAAAAAAAAAAAAGACAAAGAAAAAGAAGACTGCAAAGACAAGGCCATTTCATTTGAGGCCCCCCAAAGTTATGCACAGGATTCTCTCCATTTCAAATGAAGATAATCCAAATTTCAAAGGTTAGCGCGCCCCCCCCCCCCCCCAAAAAAAAATAATATTCCGGGAAAGCTATTTGTAGATCACAAATCAAGCACAAGTTTTATTATTGTTATTTTTGGATCACAACAAAATAATTAAGCGGCCGGAAAACTTCACTTACCCCCTTATATATTTTTTTTTATCACATTTGCAATCATACCTATAAACTTTAAAAAGTGTCAATTTAGTGTATACATCTTTCAATTTTTTTTCAATTCACCCATCCATTAGAAGTTTCCGTTAAGTCCTAAAGCAATGGTGTCAAAATTCGTAAAACATTCCTATTTTTTTCGGAAAAAAAAGAAGAAAAAAATTGCAAGGATTTAGGTGTACGTTGGTCATGATTTAATAGAATTTGTAAAGATACCCATGCCTAAATCATTGAATTTTTTTTTTTTTAAAAAAAAAACAGGAGTATTTTGAAAATTTTGACAAGATTTAATAAAAAATCTTAATGGAGGGGTAAAATTGAAAAAAATTGAAAGATGGATACACTATATTGACACTTTTTAAAGTTTAAGAATATGATTGCAAAAATGATGAAAGACCAGAGATGGTAAGTGAAGTTTTTTCAAATAAGCAGAACAAGGAAAACAACCATCATATTTTGTAATTTAATATAAATTAGTAGGATCATATTACATACCAACAAGTCTTTAAGGCTCGGCTGCTAAAAGAGCCCAAGCCTAAAAAGATCGATGTACAGATGGCTAAGCCCATACTAGGCCCAAAACCAACAGCGGGATGCACCAGTACTACCCTTATGAGATACATCATAGACAATCCCTTATATATCTCTCACCCACTATCACGCTCAGGAGACTCTCTTACCTCTTTTTTACTCTTGACTTTACTGACTTGAATGTTGGAATGTCTTCGGTCTCCGTACCATAGGTCTTTTTACATCTCCTTCCTTATTTTACAGGTGCAAGTGGAGCTCGATCCTTGCTTGAAACCAACTTCTCCTCTGAATGCAATTGGATACCATGTTTAATAGCATTCATCTGCTCCAAATATGATAAACTGTAGCACTCCAAACCAACTTACATTAGTCCTTATGCTCTTAGTCTTCAAATTAAGCATTTAAGCCCCAAACCAAAATTTCATCCCAAACTATTACTGGCTCATGAACTAATTAGCATTTTTGTAGGACATTTCTCCAAAGTCCTCTGTTCAATCCACATTGAAAAAACAAAAGATTTTTACTCTAAGCATAACTTCTGCAAAATACATACTTTACATCACCCTTAAATCCCGACTTCAGTAGCCTATCTCCTGTAATTAGCCTATCCTTATCTGCAAGCCACAATATGAATGCATGTAGAGGGATAGAGGGTAACCAGACCAGTCTCTACCAATTCACTTCTGAATGGTTAGTAGTTCTAATAGCATTCGAAGTTTCTGATCGAACTAGAATAGATTCCAGATTAATTATAAATAACCCAAATATATATACTAATCTCAACAAGTGGCAATTTGCATTGAATGTTAATTAGATGATCTATCTGATCTTGTTGGCTGCCACATCCACTCTTTTTCTTTTAAAACATTTGAAAGTTTAGCTTCAACACTACTCCCAGCATCATAGGCAACCCTCACTACAAAAAAAAAAAAATAATAAAATAAAAATGTTGATTAGTGTCGTTTGGGTTATTGTCACTTATACAAAATGACGTTAAATAACGTCGTTTACTATTCAAACGACACTAAATTGAAGTTAGTGTCGTTTGAATAGCAAACGACATTAAAAAAATTTGTAAACGACACTAAATTTAAAAGTAGTGTTTTTGGAAAGTAAACAACACTAAATATAAATTTAGTGACGTTTATTGTTCAAACGACATTAAATTTGAAATTAGTGTCTTTTGGGAAGGTAAACGACACAAAAAATGTAGTGTCTTTTACTGGTCAAACAATGCTAAATTTAAATTTAGTGTTGTTTGGAAAATAAACGTCACTAAATTTTAGTGATGTTTAAACCCAAATGACACTAATTAATAAGGAATTTAGTAAGGTTTGGGACTTTAAACGACGTCACTAAATGTTAAAATTCTTACTAGATATTTACTGGCTTCTTCCATATTTTGTCTTCCAAACTCAATTTTTATCTTACAGCTTTTGTCTTGCAGCACTACTCCTCCACAATAGTAATTAAGCTCTTAAATTTATAGCCTTTTGTCTATACTTTCTCTAACTCTAACTCTCCGTCTAGTCTCCTGCGCTCCAAGTGGAGAAAAAAAATGGAATAAAAAGAAGAAGAGAACCTGAACTTTCTAAAATTTATTTATTTATTTTTTCGAAATTACAATTTAGTGTCTTTTTACTGTTCAAACGATACTAACAATTTAATATCGTTTGAGCTCAAACAAAGTTAATTAGCGTCGTTTGAACAGTAAACGACGCTATTCTAAATTCTCGATCGACCTTATGTTTAGCGTTTCGACACTAATTGAATAATGTCATTTTGTGGGCCATAAACAACACTATTCAAACGACACTAAATTTTTCTTTTTTTTTATTTTTTATTTTTTATTTGTAGTGCTATGACCATACTTTGTAGGGAGAATTTTATCTGGGTGTCACCAATCTAACCAGAAATAAATGTTTTCTCCATCTCCCACTACCAATTTAATAAAATGCCTGGTTGCATCTTGTAGCTTTAATATTTTCCTCCATCCCAAAGAACAATTTTGTGGAATCTTAGCACACTAGAGACTTTTTCCCTTTAATAGGTTCTTCTTAACCCAAGCTACCCATAGTGACTTAACTTTAGCAAAAAGAATTCATATGTGCCTTGCGATGGCTGCCTTGTTCCATTCCTCAACCCTGCTTTAATTTTAAGGCCTAAACCATCTTAATTCCTTCTTAGGTACACAAATCGATCACCTCCCAATTCACTTTTACTCTAGCAGCTGATGAATCATTAATTTCCAGACCACAAAAAAATCTATTCAATTTATGCTCTATTGATCTAATAACCTTTCTAGGAAGAATAAAGATCTTAGACTAATAGACCGGCCTGAATACTATACAGTACAGATAGAGGAGATCAGTAGTTGCAACCTTTTCTGAAAAAGATAACTTTTTGGATCGAGAGTCAAAAATTAATTTTAGCTGTGATCTTTTCTATTAATTAATGGATTACAATCACGAGCTATATATATATATATATATATGGTATTGGTATATTAACTTTGACTTGCTTTTATTTTGGATGGAAGAGATTAATTTATTTTTATTTTTTTAAAAAAAAAAATGAGGAAAAAATGTAGAGATGCACTAGAAGGATATGATCATAGTTGTGGGGAAGGGCACTAGATGGATGTAATCATTGTTAGTAAGTTATGAGCAATATACAAACATAATTATAATACACGTATGCACGATTAAGAAGAGAAGAAAAAAGAAACTTTGATACATTGTATTATGGGAGCTAGTCATTTTCATACATGCTTTTAACTAGGAGACAATAGGAGACAATGGACAAGAAGCCATGGGAATTTAATCAATTAATTTATCCTTCTGCATATTTAACATTCGTCCACTATTTTCACAAAAGAAAAAAAGAAAAAAAGTGATACTTATCAACTTAAGGGATAATTACATTTTCCCCCCTTTCCAATATTTTAATTTTTGTAAGTTCTTTTTCAATATCCTATTGGGTTGCAATGTCTCACTTCCACAAAATAAAGTGACAAAAATACACTCTAGCTAGAAGATAAAAAAAATTTGACAAATTAGGGAGACGTACATTACAAAAACTAAAATATTGAGAGAACATTATATATATAAAGAATACTGGTTAGAAGAGTTAAACATATATAGTTTCGTAAACTTAATTTTGTTGGGAACATGTATGCGATTTAATCACATAGGATACAACGGAAGATTCCCAAAAAAGATCGAGCTTCAAGAAAGCATAGCATCATATTATACAATACAAAATATTTGCAAGGGAGAAATGCTTTGTTGTACACTCTTATGCACTCCTATCCCACCTTTGTCTACATGGACCAATAATATTGTTAAAAAAATTGGGTCCCACTACACTCTCTCCACTATCTCTCACATTATTGGTCCAAGTAGACAAGGGTGGGATAGGAGTGGGATGAGAGTGTATAACCAAGCATTTCTCTTTGCAAGGTATGAACACATATCTCAAAGTCAGCTAGTGTGTTGATGTGTGGGCTTATTCTCTCCTCTTGCTTTGCGCAGTTATCTCTATAGTTTATTAGTTTTTAAGACCTCAAAGTCTTTTTCTCAATTATGATTAGGGGACCCAAGAGTGAGGGCTCTCATACACACGTACAAGACCCCTTTATAGTTTGTATAGGCATGTAATTTCCTAGTGATGTGGCCATAAGAATATATCCTTGTCAAAGTAAGACTAGGAACCCTAGCTAATTATCTCCAAGCCGCCACTAGGGGAATAACCCTTATGCAATTAGGTCATGCCCTAAAAAGATAATAATTAGCTTAAAAATGAACCTAAAGAGAAAATAAAATTAGCTCCAATGGGCCTAAAACAGTTGTCATCTCATGACTTGTTCTAGGTTACCATATATTAATACAGTTTATTCCACTAAATAATTATAATTGCACTCTAGTATTTATTTTGATTAATCAAAACACTTTTGATTTCTTATAATTGCATTATATTGACTCTTCCATGAATATCCATAGTGAAATTAAAGTCATGAACAATAATATTACTTTAATTCACTATCTCTTAGTCCTTGAGTTATTGATTTAATGATCACTTGGATGTTATCTTGTACTCTCGTCTATACTTATACGAGAAATGCTACGTACTCACATTTTCACACTCTTTGATATGACACTAAAAATCACTATTGAATTTTAGATGAAACACTATTAAATTTTGGATTCATTAATGATAATTTTTAGTGCCAAATCAAATAGTATGAGCATGGACGAATCTATAGTCCGACCGAAGGAAGCCATGGCCCTCATCAATTTTCAAAACTTTTCTTATTTATTTTTTTTAAGCTCCTTTATTCATACTTTAGTCCCTTTGAATGAATTTTTTTCTTCTTCTTATATCCTTGAATATGAGAGTGAAAGTGTTTCTCATTTCTCTACTAATTATAAACCTAATTCTATTCTGGCTTTGGAGTGCATGATGTGAGACGGAAAGTATGTAGTATAGCTAATTCTCTTTTGTTGACAAACCAGGCCAGGGGCAAGAGCACGCGCGTACGGGTTCACGTACCTGATTCAATCTTTTTTCCTTGGCCGGGCTCATTTACGTGACGGCAAAGCATGGCTCATTGGTGATATTAAACGACCACAACACGTGAACGGTGAACATGCATATTGTACGTACGTGTTCCGTGTTGTTCCGACGAATTAACCCTATTTTCCTTTCACGGTCGATCGCTCTTCATCGATCAATCAAATCGTTACTATCGATCGTCCTATGCTCGACGCACGCATGTTGTCTCCTTCCATGTGTTTAGGCGTACGTCGACGATCAGACAAATTTCGGACTGTTTGTGTAATCGATCATCACTTTAATGCCCTATACAAGTCCCTTACGCAACTCGTGGCGGCAGAGTGTTACATGTATTTTCAAGTATTTATTTTTAATATAATAATAAAAAGATAAATGTTTGGTTTTTCTTCCTTGAATATTTTTTTGTCCATCTACATACGAGAAATTAGCAAATCACGGTTGCTCTTCATCAATCAAATCGTTATTATTGTCCTATGCTCTACGCATGTTGTCTCCTTTAATTCCATGCGTCTAGGCTTACGTCAAACAAATTTTGCAGTACTGTTACATGTATTTTCAAGTACTGCTTATTTTTAAACGTAATAGTGAAAAGAGAAATGTTTGATTTTTCTCTCTTCTATATTTCTTGTCTATCTCCGTGCGAGGAATTGGTAAATCACGATCACTCTTCATCAATCAAATAGTTATTATCGTACTATGCTCTACGCATGCATGTTGTCTCCTTCCATGTGTTTATATTAGGCGTACGTCAAACAAATTTTGCACTGTTTAATTATGTAATCAATCCATCACTTTTATGTGTTTATTTTTTTTTAACGTAATAGTGAAAAGAAAAATGTTTGGTTTTCTTCATTTTAATATTTCATGTCCATCTTCATACAAGAAATGGGCAAATCCATCATTTATTATGTGAGACCGCATAAAACCAACATGTGATCCTATGGATTTAATGATGAATTTACAAAAGAAATGGACGTATAACATCTATCTAGTGAAAATTATCATTAAATAAAATAACAATTAAAAGTTGTAATTTTCACTGTCGCATCAGGGAGTGAGCTAGCACTCGAAAATATGTGTAGCATTTCGCTTTTTATTAAGAAAATATTTTGGTTACTTCAACTTTTAATATAATGTGCTTATAAATTTACTTGGGCAGACCACATTTTATGGATATGTAGATAACTCATGAACTGCTACGTAACGGTTTACATTTTAATGGAAGACATGATAAATATTAGGTAAATTATCACATCAGTTTTTAAATGCGATAAGTGATACATGGGCTATAATGGCTAGTCTACGCTTTAAGTGATATATATATGGACATCTTCTAAATCATATTCATAGGATTAGCTTTTTCCCACAAAAAGAAAAAAGAAAAAAGAAAAAAGAAAAAAGAAAAAAGAAAAAAAGTCATGATCGTAATTAGCTTATTCATCCAAAACTAGCTCAAGAAGACCTTAGCTGATTTTAGTCCCTCTGCATGGTAGACTTGCAGTGGATCATGTTCATTATTTCTCTCTTTTAGCCTTCCCATTCCATTCCTTGCCTTTCTTTTCCATGCCCTTCGTGAGTTTTAAAAAGGCTCTAATTATTAAAATAGTAAAAAAAAAAAAGAAAAAAAAAAAAGAAGAAAGAAAAAAAAGACAGTGTAATAAACATGTCTATATATACATTAGACCTGCATTGCATGTTAACAAACCCAAATAATCAAATAATCTGATGCTATGCTTTCTTAATGTTATTTTTGGGATTTTTTCGTTGTATCTTTGATATAAAATCCCAATACGATAATTGTAATGTTATTCTTTATACTCATTTATCACACTCGTTTCACGCCGGTTGAAGTGACATGTTTTAAGTTGCTTCTAATATCAGCTATTAAAAACCAAAGTTACTTAAAACACACAATGTCAGTCGATGTAAAATAAGTGTGATATATAGGTGCAAAAAGCAGTATTATTACTTATATTTTAATGAAGAAGCTTGAATGACTAAAATATTTATGGAGGCGATCGGAATAGAAACTAAAATACAAAACAAAATGTCATGGTGGATCCATGATTATCTTTCACTTAATCAACTTCTTTTAGTTAACATGTTCCCCTTCCTCAACACATTGAGCAGTAGTACTAGCTAGAGGTTGTGATTAGGACCACATCACTCAATAAGAAGGCCAGGTGACCAGAATTTGTTCCTCCTCCTTGAGATTAAGAAATTAATCTTCCTATAAACAATCTTAAGTTGTGTCATTGGTGATAGGATCTGAGGGCACCAGGATTTCTCTTTTTGCTTTTACAATTTCCTTGCACCTCAAATCTTATCTTTTGCCAAGCTGTGGATTAATGACAGTCGCTAATTAATTGAAGGATTGATGATGATATCTCGGTTGGAAAGTAGAGAGCTTTTGAGGGCATGCATGCATTGTCCCCTCTTGAGCTATCAACCATCCTTTCCCTCACCTTTATCATTTACAGCTATTATTTAATTTCATTTATTTTCACATAGCAGCCAGTAACGATATTAATTGCAATATAATTACGAAAACATTTTATTTTCTATATATATATATTTTATTTTTTGAAAATATATGAACATTGATACGCCGCAAGCTAGCTTGTTCAATCCAAGAGATTGATATTTTGGTATAGAAAATTCTCCATGTTACTGTCCACGAGCTTTGAACAAGATTAACTTAATTTACAGGAAAAGTAATTCTAAATATTCAACATTCATCACACTTTCATTTTATTAGGTTGACGTGGCACTTGGTTTGCCCGCCAACTTTTGATTTATTTATTTTTTTTTTTTTTTAATAAACGTTGATCCAAGAGTTAATGGTCGTGAGTACCACCGCATCATCCCAATATATGAGATGAGAGTGTGAATGTGATGAGAGTAGAATATATAACATTATTTTTACGAAAACTATATTTACCCTCCTCAATCTATTGCCTTATTTGTAATGTCTTTCAATGGATCTTTCAATTTTTGTAATGTTCCCGTCAAATTACTATTGGGGTTGCAAAGTCTCATTTTCCACGACTTAAAATAACAAAAACACTTTGCATTAAACATTATAAACAAATAAATTCAGGAAGAAGAAAAAAATTCGAAATTTTTGGCTTTTTCTATTATTATTTTTTTCAGAATTTTTTGCTTTGAATTTTTGCCTTTCTTCTTTATTTCTGATTTTCTTATTCTTTTTTTTATTTTTTTATTTTTCTGATTTTTTTTTTTCTTATGCTTGATACTATTATTCATTTTGGGTTGTAGAAGGGCGGACATTACAACTCCAATGGTAAATTGGAAGAAATATTGCAAAAACTTAAAAGATTGGAAGACATTAAAATTAAGGTGGTAAATTGAGAGAGTACGTGTAATTCTTCCTTAATTTATTCATAAAGGCTTAATTTGTTCTCCATGCACGTGTCAGAAATCAATCCTTGCAATAGTTACCATAAAGGCTTACCCGAGATGACTTCCCTACTGCAAGTCTTAATTAAACACATGCTAAACAATAAACAAAGAGAGATGAGAGTTTTTCAATTACAAGCATTTATCAAATTGAACTTTGATCCTTCTTCTTCATAAACCTAAATTAAATACAGTTTTTGGCACAAATCTTTTTTATAACAATGAGAACAAGAACTTGATGAAAATATACTAAATTTCTATAGGTAATATCCAACATTTTTAATGGGTAATATTTTTCAAGCCGTTCGATGCAAGGAACAGCCAATTTCTTTGAAATTGTATGAGATCATGATCCATGTGATTCTTAGTTTGTAAAATGTGATCTACAGTTAAGTGTATATACCATATTTTTATCTATTAACTATTCTACAATGCTGACATGACAATTTCAATTAATTCTTTGATTTTATTTAATTTTTTAATAATAACTAATCTAAAAGTTGATTGTAACTATCATATCAGCATTGTGAGATTAATTAGATAAAAATAAAGTTTCTGACGTTACTTGTTAGATAAGTATTACAAAATTAAAACCAGAAGAAGAAAAGTAAAAAAGAACTAGGGTGAGAAGTGAGAGCTCGTACAACAGTAGAAAGCAGCATGGATAGCGAGAAATGGATCATTTCTAGTTCAGTTGGGAATTGAAACGGAACCGAAGAGTATCCCGTTAGAGCATTCCTAGCAGCTTCCCTTCCCTTCCATTCCCTTCCCTTCCTCTTCATTTTCCCTAAATGTAGGGAATAAAACTACTTTTTACTTCTCTATCAAAAAACACCCCACAATAGCTTTCCTTCATTTTTCTCTATATCATTAAAATATTATTTTATTACTTTTACTTTAATTAAAAGTAAGAAAAGAAAGAGATAAAGTAAGAGAGAGATTATATTTTAGAATAAACAATTGAATGAGATGTGAATAGTGCTTCCAATGCATTGGGAAGTACTGTTCACTTCATAGGGAACAGATAATTGTAGGGAAGCTGCTGTGGGATGATTTTTTTGACTTTCTTAAAATTTTTCCTAAAATTTAGGAAACAGATCCCTTGTAGGAAGCTGCTAGTAATGCTCTTAGTTATATATATATATAGGAGTATTTTTGTCTTTTTATATTTTTTAGACAAAAATGCCCTTACACTACAACAAATTAAACCAGATATTCCCCAATTTAGTTGAAATGGAAAGGATCCTAATACTGGGCAGTGCCGACATAAATCACAACAAATAGAAACTGGCCAAATGGCCCATGCATGCTGTGCAATAAGATGCTCAGAGGACAAGAACATGGCCGTCCTTGGTTGGACTGCTTGTGAAGGACAAGGTCCCCCCGCAGCCCCGCTTCGTCTAACTGCTTTTTTCATAAACTGAATGGGAAGATCGAAGTTCTTTCAATTTAGTTTAATAATTGATATATGTCTTTAGAGCGTGTGATCCTTACGTGTATTTTTTAAAATACATGTGAGAATTATATATTTTATTAAAAATATATGTAAAAATCGCATTTCTTATTAAGAAATGTTACATATTATACTCTTATCTCATTGGACTGACGTGACTGTACCCATTACTTCTTAAATTTTTCGTTTTCTCCTTCTTCTTTTTAACGATGATTGATTGATCAAATAGCTAACGAGCATTGTCATGTTAGCTCAGTAAAAGTTTATTTGGGTTTGCGATTTTAAAAAGTGCGATTTAAAATAACGATTTTAAAATGAGTGATTTGAAAAAATTGATTTTTAAAAACCCAGTTAAGCGTTTGGCAAAATCGTAGTTTAACCTTTAAAATTCTGCGTTTTCAAAAAAACACCTTATTATCTGCGATTTGAATCGCAATTTTAAAAACGCAGTTCCCAAACGATTTATGTTCTGTGATTTGGTTTAAAATCACACTTATTATTTACAAAATCGCAATCCTAAACGCACCGGAAGATAAAGATTTTAACTGCTTATATTGGATTTTAAATGATCAATAATAATTTTTACTTTCAAGTTAAAAGGCAAGCAGTTGAACAATTAATTAAATGGGTGAATGATGTTAATTTTAGACTAAGAATATTATATACGAATGTGTATTGAACCTAACATCTATGAAAATGAATGATTACACAAAACTCTAATTATATAAGCAACACTCTAATTATATTACACTCCACCAATTAAGAACAATAACAAGAACAAGAACAAGAACAAAAGCAAAAACAAAGCATTGTGCCATCATTGAACCGAAAAATATCTTTCCAGGTAAGCAAGTGTGTGTGCTAATTAATTACGAGCTGTGATGATATTCCAAAACATCATCAAGATTTGCATTCATTATCACTTTGTCCATATATATTCCTCTTAACCCCATAAACATTAAACCCTACCAACTTTTTAAAGCGAAAAGATAAAGTTAACCACTTTTTTCAACAAAAGCTCCTTTTGTCCATCATTCCATGCCTCTATTTATATAAAACCACGTCAAATCTTCTTCTTTCGATCACTGTGTATTCTGATTTCTGGGTGCCTTGAACCGGCCTCCGGCGCCGGAAAACATGGACGACTCCTGGCGAATGCGCATGGGAATGGCGCCCAGCCTTCCGCGGCGTCGTTCGGTCGAGGATACCTCGTCAAGACGCTCCCTTTTCGGACACGCAGGAAGTACTCTAGACGCCGACGACTTCGCCGACGTCTTCGGGGGGCCGCCTCGGAGCGTTCTTCAGCGCAAATTCTCCGGCGACTTTTCCAATTCCAATTGTTTCTACGAGGAGATTTTCCGGAAGCCGGAGTTTGTGACTCCGGCGACCAGTGGTGGCCGTAGCCTGCCCGCGTTCAGGATTCCGGCGAGGAGCGAGGGGTTCTATAGCGATATATTTGGGTCGGACGATGATCGGAGACGATCGAGGGAGCGGTCCCGGCCGACATCGAAGGCGAAGTCGAACTCGTCTTCGGCGCTGAGCTCGGAGGAGCTGAGCCCTCTCCGGCCGGTCATCGGAGATGACGTGGCATTGTCCTCCTTTGCTTCAAAGCTCAGGTACCGTAATTGTCCATGCTTTTGCGTCCCTTAAGTTAATTTGACGTTAATATCCATTTCAATTTCAATATTTACTTGTTTTTACGCTTTGCGTTTTGGTAATCGAAAGGGTATTGGAGGGAATAATGGAATAATTGTACGATGTCGTTTGATCCCAGTAATTGCGGGAGTAAAAGCAGGGATGGGCCGGCCATTATGACATGTTTGTCCTCGCACTTTAGGCAAAAGCCTAAAAATGAATTAAATAGATAATAGATATTTTTCTAGTTTTTTTATGCCGTTTGTGTATATGTATTGTGCACATCTTTTATTATAGTAATTATTTTAATAAATAATTGTATAATAATTGCAAATGCCTAAAAATGAATTAAATATATAATAGATATTTTACTTGTTTTTTGATACTGTTTGTATGTGTATTGTGCACATCTTTTATTCTAGTAATTATTTTAATAAATAATTGTAAAGTAATTATATTTATAAAATGGAATATTTGTTTATTTATTATATCCGGGAATTGATTTTGTTGGATTGGTATTGAGCCATTGAAATTGTCTATTTTCATTACATTATAACTGCATAGAAAAAATAAATCACTATAAAAAAGTTTCTTTGCAATCCAAGTGGCCAAGATTAACATTGGGATACCCTTAATTAAGCTCATATTTTAGAATCATCCTCTATGAAGTTAGAAGGCCTAAACTCTCACTCTCTAAAGGAAGAGACAGCTGGTAGAATTTCTAGGCTGTGAGGCCAGTGGAACCAGCACTAAAAGTTTTGAAGTGCTTCCTAATTATGCCAAAAAAGATAATACCCAATTGGATTTGGCTTAAGTTCTGTAAAAAAATCTACATAAGATTTTTTGTAGTTTCTTTAACGGTTCAGATTTAATTTCAATCATTCTCTCTTTCTCATGGAAAACTTCAAATTAAATCTAGACCGGTGAAAATCTATAGGAAATCTCATACAATTTTTATTTTTTTTGACAGCACATAAGCTAAATCCTTTGCAATTTGCCTGCCTGGTGTTGTAACCTCAGGGTCTTGTGGTTATGACACCCTTTGTACAAAATCTTCACTGTCAAATGCTATTCTTTTTCTTCCTTTTTTTTGGGCAAGTAAAATAGAAATTCACTCTCCAATAAAAAAAAAAGCTTCACTTTCCAAAGCAATTCATTAAACAAGTGACATGATGATTTTCCTAATTCAGAATCCCAGCAATCAAGACTTAGAAGATTATATAACTTGATTTTACAGGCCAATCAGTGTACCGTGTAGATGGAACTCATCAACTATGATGACTGAAGAATATCCCAAGAAACAAGAGAAGCCTGTTTTTCCTTGCAATCTCTCTCCCTACACTGAACACCAATTCATGGAAAATGAATACCATGAGAATTTCAGAAGCTCCTATAGTGGATTCCGAAGACAGGTCTCGTCCCCAGAAACCATTAGTCTCGAACCAAATTCATATGGAAGTCTCAAAATATCTGTAGATGATCCAGAACTGAACTCCTCTTCATCAGCTGTCTCTTCACTTCATCAGGACCCTGAGCCTGAATCTGGGATTCAAGATCATGCATTCCCAGAACAAGAAGATGATGAAGTTATGAGCTCTTATGTCATTGAGATCAACTCTTACCATAGAGATGGAACTGGAACCTGCAGTGAAACAGTTTCTGTTGACGAAGCAATTGCATGGGCCAAAGAGAAGTTTCAAGCACACAGTTCTGAGAAAGATTTGAGCATGAGACAAGGTGACAATGAGCAGCCGGTTGAAATGGAAGGTGACGTGGTTATTTAATTTTTTTTCATAAATTAGGAGTCTAACAAGAAGATAAATAACAAATTTTTCATATAATATTTTGCAGGAAGGCCTACTCCAAGTGAATTTTCAGTTCAACCGATCGATGGGCACGGAATGATTCAATCTACAGAGGTAAAGTAATGTTTCCTGAGAGCATAATAAATAAATATTATGACATTATAAAAAACTCACCACAGTGTATGCATTGTCAATACCTTTAAACAAGACACCCCCTAAAAACACGAAATTTATAAACTGAGACTGTTTGAGAGGCCCCAACCAAATGAAACCCTCCTGATTGTAATCATGTCTGTATTTCTTGCTTTTGAACCTGTGAAGACAGCTAACATTTATGTTGGGGGAAATGCTTTGGCTTCCATAGTTTAAACGTCTTATCACTGGATAGCTTAAGTTTAGGAAAAACTTCACTTCCCTTGATCTTTCATCAATTTTGAAAAGAGGTACCCAAAGTTTAAAAAGTGTCAATTTAGGGTATCCATCTTTTAATTTTTTTCAATTTTAACCCTCCGTTAGAATTTTCCGTTAAATCCTATCAAAATTTTCAAAATACCCATGTATTTATTTTTTTAAAAAAAATATAAAATTTTTTAAAAATTCAGGCATGGGTATTTTTGCAAATTCTGTTAAACTTTGACTAACACCTAAATCCTAGCAAATTTTGTTTTGTCCTAAAAAAAAAAGGAGGGGTAGTTTGAGAATTTTGACAGGATTTAAAGGAAAATTCTAACGGAAAGCTGAAATTGAAAAAAATTGAAAGATTAATACCCTAAATTGACACTTTTTAAAGTTTGAGTACATTTTTTATAAAAGTGATGAAAGATCAGGGATTATAAGTGAAGTTCTCCCTTTAAGTTTATGTTATTGGCAACACCTTGGATTCATAGCACTGGTGCAAGCATTTGTTATCAGAAAGGAATTTCTTACCTTTTTGGATCTTTGTAAATTGTCACCTTTCTCACGAGAGGAAAGTCGGTAATCTTTTAACTGTCATTTGTGTGGCCATGTCTAAGTCCTTGGTGAAGGAAGACAGCTTAAACTAGTAAAGTGATGGCATTGCCAATGTGTTAACAGTTCCTTCCCCTTCTACTTCTTTTGCAGGAAGAAGAACAAAGAAATTGGACAGCTGAAGAAGAAAAACAACAGTCAGAAAAAGATGTAAGCTTCTCTGATATGCCTTAGTGAAGTGACATGCCTTGAGAAAAAAAGACAGAAAGATATTGGAGCTTTTCCCTCTCTTCCTCCAGTCCAGATATCTTAGATTATCAAGATTGGAATTTTCCATACATTCATAGAGAACTAGATTTTAATTTCCTTTTTCTTTTTTTCTTTTTTTACTTTCATGAAAAACTATAGATGGAAGTGAAGTTATTGGATGAATACATACGGTTGTGGTCAGCTGGCAAAGAAACCAACATAAAGATACTGCTTTCAAAACTACATCATGTAAGATCTTTGATGCCTGACATTAACAATCTTCTGCCTTCTTTTCCCTTACTCTCATTGTTGTTGTTTTCCTTCTATCTTCTTCATAATAACAGATGACAGGCCAGTTGATATGTAACCATTTTGTTTGACATTGATTCAGATTCTGTGGCTCAATAGTGGCTGGTGTGCTATCCCTCTGACAAGCCTAACAGAAAGCTCACAAGTGAAGAAAGCTTATCAGAAAGCAAGGCTATGTCTCCACCCAGACAAACTGCAACAAAGAGGAGCAACACTCCCACAAAAATATGTTGCAGAGAAGGCATTCTCCATCCTTCAGGTAACTTTTGTCTCCTGCAAATTTTTTTTTGCAATCTAGGCACATGAATAGACTAGTTTATGAGGTTGGCTTTAAAAAGGGAAATGTAGGAAAACAGTAGGAAAATTTGAGGTGAAAAGGATTAGTGAAACCAATGTTTTGACAAATATATTTCAATTTGGTTGATTAGTCTGATTAAGACGATGCAAATGTGCTGTGGTTACAGGATGCATGGGCTGCTTTCATCTCCGAAGATGTCTTCTTAAACTAGTGGGACAACTAGGATCGTTTGGATCTTCTATGGCTGAAGCAAGTCTGTATATTCTATGGCTGAAGCAGTCTGTTAAGACAGAGGAACATGCTCAAGAGCATGTGTTTTGTTTTGGTAAAAATGGTTTTGAAGTCCAGTAGATCATGTATTCAAAAATTTGCATGTTTGTTTGACTACCTTCCTGTTGTAAAATCCAATGACAATATAAATGAAGATGAGAGATAGTAAAGATGACTGTATTTAGTATTTACCTGTATAGTATGCCATGAATCCATGATGCCTCCCTCCACTCCTTTTTTGTTGAATTATTCCTGTTGGACATTTGGGTCGAAATCTTCTTCGTTTGATATGATGGATTTGAATATAAATCAGAATTACAGATCTCTTTTCTATATTTTACTAATACTGCAATGCATTGCTCAACTATAACTCCATGAATAATGTTATTCAGTAGACTGTTATAAAATTTGATAATGTAATTGATTGATTTTCACAAGAGTCTATCAGCATATTTTTAGAAATTTATCAGCATATTAAAATTTCAAAAACAGTCTCTACTAGAGGCTTCTGTTTCCAGTATTAAAATGACTTTGAAATCCCCTCTTCAATTAGGAAAAAAAAAAAAAAGACTTCGAAATGGCCTAATTTTGGAGAAAGTGAAAATAAAAATAAAAAATCGATGAATAAAGTGAAATTTTGATCCAGGCGTGCTCCTTTGCCTCACTTGTGTTCATGAATCATCAAAACTGAAGTGGCGTATTGCCAAGGTATTAAGGATATTTTATCATAGTTCATTTGTTGAAAATATATATATAGTAAGATAACTCTTACCTCAATAAAATTTAAGCAATTCTACAAAGAAATAATACAAATTATAAAAAACTATTTATGTTTTGGATTGTTAAATAATTTTTCTTTTTCTTTTTAAAAAATAAAAAACAAACAAACAAAAGCATTAATAAACAACTCAAAACACAAAACACTTACAAACCACTTTCACCTTTACGTCACATCATACCCAAAAAAAAAAAAACATCATTAAAAAGTTTTACCAAATGAATCCACTCATTAACAAACATGAGCATTGACCCTGATTGCTTAAGTTATCCCCTTTCCCCCTTCAAATAAAATTTAAAAATAAAAATAAAAATGAAAAGTTTAACTTAAGATAAAAGCAACCAAGTCACATTGTAAAACAACTAAACTCGGGGTACATAATTTGAGGAGATTCTAGATGATCACTTATGTGTTATCCTTACTCCACATTTGAGTTTAATTTACAAGAAAAGAGTGCTTTTCAGAAATTATTGAAAAGCAACATTGGACTGGTAGAAAGAATATGATCATCAACAAGGGCCATTATTCCTCACATTACAGAAACAATGACAGAAAACGTAAAATGTGTTGTTATGCTGTGGATTACAACTCTTGTCTGTCATTTGGTTCTTGTGACCACTCTTTGAGTGAGATCTACGAGCGCGCGCCTTGATTTTCTGACGTCCTCATCGTCGCTCTCAGGTAGAGAATCAATTGCTTCTGCAG
Source organism: Alnus rubra (assembly GCA_028654335.1). Lineage (NCBI taxonomy): Eukaryota > Viridiplantae > Streptophyta > Magnoliopsida > Fagales > Betulaceae > Alnus > Alnus rubra. The sequence goes on along the minus strand of JAJPGS010002491.1, from coordinate 777,685 downwards.
CAAGGTTGGCATGCTTCATGGCAAGCTCCCTCGTTCTCTGTATTCCACGACTCTTCCCAAGGTACTCAACAGCCTAATTTTTCCACAAAGAGATCAACTTTTCAGTAAAAGAATCCAATAAGAAAATGGTGTGATTTGAAATAGTATTTTCAAGGTTGCAGGTCTCATAAAGAGACTCAGGTTGATCAAAACAAAGCGGGTAAATGGTCAATAATAGAACTGAACAAGCTGCATATCCAGGTCCAGGAAATAGACAGAATGCAAAAGACTAGGTCAATGATACAAGTCACAGTATTCTATTGTAAATCTGGACCGTTGAAAAAACTACCGAAGATCTCCAACAGCGCCTAAGCCAAATCCGTTTTAAGATCGGATAACAAAAGATATGGTTTAGCAGGAGGTATACTGTGAGTCAAAGCCATATTTCTGAAGGTGAAGGGGATGAAATGCACAAATAGATTTAGGAAAGTCCAAAGCAGTGCCTACTTCTGAGTCAAAATAAGAGTGTTCAGACTAACAAATCAGGAGATGCATGCATATCCGTCAAATTAACTTTTGTGAAACCTATGGCACAAACTTAAACATTATTATGCTAAAGTATTTAATTTTGTTGAAAGGCACTCAAAACTAAGGATTGAAAACATAAATAATACCAGAAATATCTGCAAAATTTACCCAAAAACAGAAAATTTGTTTAGACACCAAATCTGATAGAAACTTGATGGAAATTTTATAACCCTTACTCTGCTGCGGTGGGTTTTAAAATCAGCTGATAGTTACAAGAGTGCATGCAACATAAGATGTTTCAATTTTGTAAAGAAACTATCACACCAATACTGCACCTAGCAGAACAGATTAAGATAACTTGTAAGACAATGAAACTTTAGAATCTTCATGCATCATCTGTAGTAGCTTCACCATTCAACATGGAATAACATATGAAAAAACATACAAGTCTTTTAGAGAGAGAGAGAGAAGAGTAGATTATATGGACTTACAAGATCAACATTTGCAGGGTCGTCAAAGCCCCGCTCAACAACTACAAGCAACTGAGGAAACTCTTCCATGGCAAACAGTATTGGAGCAGTAATGATTCCCTACAAAAATTTATTTATTTATTTATTTTGTTAACATGATTATTAACAAAACAAGGTGCATTGTCATTGTATAGGGTTTAATAAAATGGGAAACAAGCTACGTTCTGTAAATACAGGCATCTAGCGCGCTGTAAATAAAAACAGATGGGTAGTCAGCTCTTGGGGGTATTGCTGAAAATATTTTGCACAATTTGTAGTTCTTGTGGTGCTTAACTGGAAAATTTAGCAGCATCTCAAAACATAGTTGAGAGCAACTTCTAAAACCAGGATTGTTTATCAATCCATGAAATTGACAGGTCATGGATCAACAGTTGGCCATCTCAAGCTAATTATAGATCGTCATCCTATAACATCTCAAGCTAATGCTAACAATAGATCACCATCCTATAAAATACAAAAAATATAAATAAATCAATATGTCATTTTATCAAATGAAGAAATCTAACAGGTCCAATTCAGAGGTTATTTCTAGCTATTGTTAACTATTAAACAGAGGAGAGAGAGAGAGGGAGGGGGGGGGGGGGTTCCATAATGGACACAAGCATCAAGGTGTGAAATCTTTGATTCTTGTTATCCCAGCACATTTCTAGAAATTAATAGTTCCATATTTTATAAAAAGGTTTGACTCCAAAAAAAAATGATTGAGCAACCCAGCCCCTGGGGCGTCTTGACCTGGGCAAACTATTAACAGTTTTTCAGCAATGTTAGGTGATTCCATGCAACCATGCACTTCAAGCTGTTTTCAAACAGAAAATGTAAGCATGTGAACAGTCATATTTTAACAGTGTGAAACTCTAGGTCAAGTCATTTTTCGCACAAGGGAGGGGGGAGGGCAAAGGAGACTAGCACAATGGTTCATTAGATGCATTCAGTAAGATATTACATTAAGGATAAGTGAATTACAAGGCGGATATCAGATAAAGAACCCTTTCCAAGGGAAGCTGATGTGCCCGTGAAATCAAGAACATCATCTATCAATTGATATGCCAATCCCTGTGAAAAAAAAGAAAGAAAAAGAAATTAGATCAACAGTCAGCTCTAAAGATATATAGAGAAAATGATTCATCTTTAACATTTCCAAAGAGCAAGGGAAGAAGGAATCCGGTTCAGAATTATTTGCAGGCCTACATACATAACTGCATGCCAATCAAGGTACAAATGACCAGTGCTGTGATTTTAATATTAAAAAACCATGCTCTTTCACATAACAACAGCATTTTCCATCTACACTTGATTACTCCAATGGTTAGCAACAGAAGTTGGTAATTGCAACTAACTGCAATAGAAATGATGGAGCCAAACCCATCCACTTGATTACCACAACTAAGTTGAAACATAGTTCAACATAAGTTGGGAATAAAACAATGCTGATCATTATACTTAAGGGACAACTACAGCCTGAAATCAGCTCAAAATCTTCTACATAGTTCATTTCTACAGCCATTTTTGGTCTGTATGGAATAGCTTTTGTTCTAATCTGGATGTTTCTAGGTTTAAAATAGAATGAGAAGCCTATTAACTTGATGTTAAGAAGGAAAGCTTATTCTGTACTTCCATCACTCTCTCAACTTTTCCATTTGGGGACATGGCTCATAAACTCAAAAAGATCACACCACTTGCTCTTTGAAGTAATTAACAGACAGAAGAATTATAAGAATTTACAAACCAGATTTCTGCCATACTCATAAGCCAACATTGCCACTTCTGCAGTCTGCCCAGCAAGAAGGGCAATCGCCTTGCAGCTGTTGGAAATTAATGATGCTGTCTTGTAGTACGTTTTATGCATGTAATATTCCATGCTGCAATTGCAAAAATAATAGTATATTATCACAAAATTACTCATGAAATCCTTGACGTGCATATAAAGGCTAGGGTTTATTTAAATCTCACTTGTCGGAAGTGAAAAGACCAAATTACTCTTACCGGTTCACTGCTAAAACTACGTGGCCCAAAACATGTTTTGCTGCAATAGTGAGAACAGTACCATACAGTAACTACTCACCAAAGGATTAACTTTCTCGCTAATTGAACTGCTAATATAAATACCTAGCTAAGGTCTACTAGTAAAACTACTAACATTTTAGGGAAAAATTAAAACTAATCCCTCTAGGTTTTCCCATGATTTTAATTAGCCCCTAGGTTTCTAATTTCGATAATTAGATCCTTGGATTTTACTCACATTTCAAATCAGTTCTTTCGTCAATCCACCGTCCAAATAATTAGCGGACATTCTGCCACTTGGACAATTTGCCATGTCACAAAAATTAACCCGTCGCCACGTGTCACTTATCTGCAACGTCATGCACAAGAGAAAAAAAAAACAAAAAAACAAAAAAGAGGAAAATTTAGGGGGTGGGGGTGGTCGGAGCTTGTATCACGGCACCTTCCCCAGGGTAATTTTGGGGTGGACAAGGTGGCCTGAGCCACCTCTCCCCTCCACCCTAAAAAAAGGGGGGGTGATTTAGGGAGTGGCTAGGCCACCCATTGACCTAGGGTGTGCCGGACCACCCCAACCTCCACCCCTCAATTTTCGTCTTTTTTTCCTGATACATTGCAAGGCATATGGCATATGGGTTGCCATGTGGCGATTTGCTAGTGGGTGTGATATGGCAAACTATCCATATAAACTATTAATTATTTGTACAGCAGATTGACGAAAGAATAGATTTGAAACGTAAGTAAAACCCAAAGATCTAATTGCCGAAATTAAAACCTAGGAATTGTTCAAATATCACCTGGTAAGTTGGTCCAAGGTTTGTTCTCTGACCTCTGAATGAAGGTTGGGGATCCAGAACTTGTTGATATTCAATCGAACTCTCTTAGGGAAATGGCTATGGCACATTGTGCATGAGTGGTGATGGACTTTAATTTTGGCAGTTCGTAGGGTGAGTGATGCTCTAATATGGGACGTATGTGGTGTATTTATGGAAGAATATTAAGAGGGATTGAGGGAAGTTCTCTAGCCATACCAGATTTGAGGTGAGAGATGGCTCAAAGGTTAGCTCCTGGCATGATCTGTGGTGTGGAGATATGGCCCTCAAAGAAGCCTTTCCAGACTTATTTGGCAATGCTTGTGCGAAGGATGCTTATTGCGGCTCACTTTGAGTTTTGGGGTAGCTCTACTCAATGGAATGTAAGCTTTGCTAAAGCAGTTCAGTATTGAGAGGTGGATGTATTTGCCTCTTTAGGTGTTATATTTAGCTAGATTGAGACAGGAAGATGAAGACAAGCTTTGGTGGGTCCCTTCCAAAAGAGGTTTGTTCGTTGTTTAGATCCTTCTACAGTGTCTTGATGCGTAATGATGGCCTTTGGTTCCCTTGGAAGAGTGTTTAGCAGACTAAAGTTTCTTTGAGGGCAGCCTTTTTCGCTTGGTCAATGGCCATAGGATAGATCCTTATCATGGATAATCTAAGGAAACGGCATTTCATCGTGGTTGATAGGTGTCGTATGTGTAAACAGAATAGGGAGTTTGAGGGCCATCTTCTTCTCCATTGTGAGGTTGCTGGTGCTTTATGGGATGTTTTCTTCAACCAATTTGGGTTGTCTTGGGTTTTACCTAGACAAGTAATCGATTTATATGTGTGTCCGTGGACTGTAGGTACCGCTCAAAGTGTTGTTGTGTGGAAGATGGTGCTTGCGTACCTATTGTGGTGTCTATGGAAGGAAAAGAATGAGAAAGTTTTAAGGACCGTGAGATGACTTTGGAGGAGATTAAGTCATTATTTTCTTATACTCTGTACTTTGGAGGAGATTAAGTCATTATTTTCCTATATCTTTGGATGAAAGTTTTTGTTTCTCCTTTGGTGATTAGTTATCATAATTTCCTTGTTCTTTTTCTCCTTCTAATTAGGTGTTTTCTAATGTATACTTCTTGTGTAGCTGGGAGCGCCTTATGCGTTAATGATATCTTGATTGCTTATAAAAAAGAGAAACCTACGGCCTAATTTTTATTTTTTGCAACACTTACGCTTTTAAGTGTCGATTTCAAATTTCTAGTTTCAACCAAGAAACCCAATCTGCCCTTTTTTTTTGGATGAATAAAGGCGTTTTAAAACCAAACTCTGCAGAATACAATTCACTCTACCCTTTCTTGCCACGTAAGCACATGCATTCACACGAGTAATCAACAAGTTTGTGTATGTGTTTTTAAGACATACTCATAGCCCAAGAAAGAAGAGAGTACTGGAACATCCTACATTAGCCAGTTGCCAGCCAGTCATTCTAGTAGCATTATATCATACATGGAAGATGTGAAATAAACCTGACACTGAAAATTCTTAAAGATGCAACTGAATTCCCTTTGGTGCAGTTTCTCTCACTCGCTCTCTCTCTCCCCTAATCAGCAAGTGTGTGCTGTGTTTTTAAGCCACACTCATAATAAGTGAGAAAATTGAACATCCTACATAAGCCATTCACCGGCCCGACATTCCTAGTAGCATCATACCAGAGTAAAAGACATGAAATAAACTCAGTGCCTGACTAAGATTCTTAAAAGATGCAACTAAATTTCCTTGGGTGCAGTCACTTACTCTCTCTTTGTGTTTTTTTAAGCCACACTCATAGCCCAACAAAGAAGAGAAAATTTGAACATCCTAAATTAGCCATTCACCGGCCAGCCATTCCTATAAGCACTTATCATATACTGAAAGGGGTGAAATAAACTTGGTAAGTGGCTAAGGATTCTTATAAGATGCAATGAAATTCCCTTAGATGCAGTTAGCCTTGAAGGACAAACCCAAGAAGGCAACCATTGCATGCAGGGAAGTTATGTCAAACCTATAAATTTGAATTGATAATGCCCAATAAGCATGCACCACGGAAAGTTGGCAATTTTATTATAAAGGTTAATCAAGGATTACCAAGCCACAGTATGTGTTACGATTTATGAGCTTGTGTTACTGAGCCTCAAGTGGACACATGAAGCATTAAGCAGGTCAAAGGTCATGGTGGGTTTTGGTCAGGAGAGAGCAAACAATGTTGTGAAGTGTCAAATCTCACAAAACACTCGTCAACTATTAATTTTGGGCACAGAAGTATTAAATCTCACTGATTGAGCATGTTGGTCCTTAAAGCTATAAGAGGACAACAAAAGGCATGACATACATGGTATTTTCAAACGTCAGTTTAGTCAACAGTGAGATGAAGGTGCACAAAAGGACATTGGCAACATAATACACTACTAGTTATATCAGTGTGAACTTGACAATCTACAAACATTCATAATAGAAATAGTGAGGCAATCTTGATCTTTGGTAATTGCATTGAGATCATTATTCATTGACGTCGAAAGACATCAATTGGTAGTATTTAGCCTTCAATGAAATTTATGTATTTAAAAATAAATAAATAAAAAAGGAAAAAGTACACACTCTCCTCAAACTAACACCCAATTTGCAATGTCTCCCCAAACTAAAGATTGCATCAATGTCCCACCCAAACTACAAAAATTTGTAACGTCTCTCATTTGTCCCGCAAAAAGACAAAAATGATCCTAAATTTTTTTCAATAAAACAAAAATACCCCTATAAATTCAGAGAAAAGATAAACTAAAAACTAATCAAAAGCAAATCCACGATGATGACAATGCACTCTAATTCAGTCAAAGCCAGAGATGACATCCAAAGGAAGCCGACTACATTAAAGCCACAGTGCTAAGCATTTCACCGAGAAAACCTGCAGTGCTACCACTTGAAGGGAAGTAGGCAAAGTAGTTAGGACTCTGCCAGTGGGTTATCCTAGGTATAATAGATGTTTGCACATCTTGGAGGATGGTTTCAATTGATTCAGGATTGTAGGGGGCGGATTTTGGCAAAAGTTTTCGGAGGTTACCCAGATCAACTTGGCTTAGGACATGGTATTTTTCGGTGATTTGGTAATAATCTGCAGTGAATTCTATCATTATGTGGCCTTGTCTCCTGAGTTCTTCTGCGTCCAGAGCATGATGAAGTGAGAATTGTTTTCAAGGTCATGATAGAAATTGATCGTTTGAGTTGGCTTTACTTAACTAAGATCTGATCAATGATATAAAGGAGAGAGTACATATTCGGGAGGCGATGAGCTGGTAAGAACTTATATGGAAACGAGATGAACATTTTTTTAGTTTTTATTTATTTATTTTTTTAAAAAAAAATGGAATTTCTCATTATTTTTATTAAGGGTATTTTTGTCATTTGGGAGACATTGAAAATTTTTGGTAGTTTGGGGGGGTTATGAATTGGGTGTTAGTTTGAGGGGGGTATGTGTAGTTTTCCCAAAACTGGAATAACAAGAGAGAGATGATGAAGTAGAATATTCAAACACATTCAATGAAGGCTCCAACAAGGGTGGCTTTCTTTGTATGGTCAGCTGCTTTGGGAAAAATATTGACGCATGATAACTTGCGTAAGAGGAATGTTATAGTAATTGAGTGGTGTTGTTTATGTAAGAAGAGTGGGGAGTCTATTGATCACTTGTTGCTTCACTGCAAGGTCGCCCGGGATCTTTGGAGCTACGGTCTTATTTTATTTGGGGTTGAGTGGGTTATGCCACGAACGGTGTTGGAGTTGTTGAATAGTTGGGGGGCGGCGATTGGGTGTGGTCATGCTAAAAAGGCTTGGCGGTTAGCTCCTCTGTGCTTGCTGTGGTGTATTTGGAGGGAGCGGAATGCTCAACTGTTTGATGATGTAGAGACATCTATGGTGGAGCTACGGAAGCGGTTGCTCAATACATTATATTTTTGGATAGCGCCCCATCATAGTTTGAGTGTTTTTATTTATGTAGATTTTTTAAATTTATTCTCTGTTCGTCCCTTTTAGGGGTTCTCTTGTATACTTCACGTGTATAGGAGTTGCGCCTCTTTGCGCTTTTTAATAAATTGCAATTACTTATAAAAAAAAAAAAAAAAGAGTCAAGAATACTGTATCATTTCCAATTCTAAACAAAATCACAAAAGATATCGGACTAACAAAAAAAATTGTATCTAAACAGAGTAAACACAGGTACTCATAACATAGACCAGAAAGGCATTCAAATTGTACAACCGGTGACACAGATTATGGAAACATCATCTTAGTGGGACATGATAGCATTGAAGTAATAATATGATGAATTCCCCGGAGATGACTAAAGGTAGTGGTCATTTAAAGGGGAGAAATAATCAATAACTCAAAGAATTAGCAAGCAAGAACAAAAGTATGGAATGATGTACAGGATGAAAAAAGGGTGAGACATAAGTGAAAGCTCTTTTATTGGTAGACAAACTATTAGGCTTCGATTGGTTTGCGGAATAAGTATTCCATGAGAAAGAGAATAGTTATTACTGAGAATAAAAAAGAATGGAATAAAATAGATATTCCTACTCCTACTCCTACTCCTTAGTTTGGTGACAACACATATACATTAATTGGAATCGAATCAAAATTACTAAAAAAAAAAACCCACATTTAAAAAAAAAAAAAATATATGAAAACTGATGAGAATTGGAATACTCCGGGGGTGGTCGGCCAACCACACTATAACGTAGGTTTTTGCTTCTTTTTTTTTTTTTTGGTAGAAAAAAAAAAAAAGAAAAGAGAGAAGAAATTGATAGAAAATAGAAAATAATGAGTAACTTTTTTCTAGAAAATATAATCTATTCCTTTAAGAATAGCTATTCATCTCATTTTTTAGAGGAATATGTATTCATCTTCGTAAAGGAATAGTTATTCCAATGGAAATAACTATTCCAAGAACTAGACCCCTACCAAACAAAGTAATGACATTCTATTCCAATGGTCTATTCTGTGAACCAACGAGGCCTTGTTCATTTTTCAGGTCACTGAATATCTACTCCCAAAAACATATAGTGCAAGAAACAAACAAAAATTATAAATATGATGGAAATAGTGGAGCAGGATACCTACAACGTTGTTCAGATGTTGTAGTCATTTGCATGGTTTCACCCGTTACAAGATGCTCGACAACTTTTGCCAGTAATGATACAACCTAAGGATAATGCCGTGATGGCGCAGACAATGAGTTGAAAAAAAATAGAAAAAGTAACTGCATATCTCAGTATCATTGCTTAATCTAGTTCGACATCTTCATTAATACAGAAGAAACATGATACCTCCGTGTTTTTCAATGATGCAAGTGCCACACAAGCTCGAGAGAGCAGAAAATCTCCTGATAATACTGCTAACTGCATTGCAAATGAATGGGAAGGAACAAACAATGTTAGTTACACTACTTCACAACTTAGATTAACTATAAACATCAAAGAGGGAACTAAACAGACTTAATATCTTTTATTGGAGGAAAACCCTCAATACAGCACATTACTCTTTCCAAGACCAAAAAACAGCATTTCCAAACTTTATAATATAGAAAAGCAGAGATGCGATACACGAATTTATGATCACAAAAATTTAAAGGAAAAATTGACCAGCTTAAGAGAAAAGATGTACCTTGTTGCCCATTACAAAATTTAATGAACCAATACCACGTCTTGTATCCGCATCATCCAAGACATCATCATGTAGAAGGCTTGCCACCTGAAGACAATGACATGATCATGTTAGTCCACAAGCAGTAAGAAATGACATGAACAGATATCATAACTTGGGGATAAAAACACAGCAAAAAGCCAACAGGATTTTTCCTGGCTTTCTCCAGGGCAATTTCAAATACACATGGACAATGCATGCCACAGCACCATTCATAAAAATCCTATCCCGTGTTTACAGCTATTAATTCATAAAAAAATCATAGTAATTAATAAGTGCAGTCGATCGAAATCAGGAAATATCATATAAGAACATAACTTTGTGCTCTACAGAGGAACATGCAGACAAACTAACAGATGCAAACAAGAAATATAACAACGATTGGAACATCCAATTAATAAAGAAAAACTAGTACTCTGAGAAAAGTAACAGATTCAAAAACTATAAAGCATTTAATCCAAAAAGTACACGTTTGTGAATCATTTCCAATGTTCACAAACACCAGATACTACAAAAGAACATGAAACTTATCATGAAAATCAACCTTTTAATATGCTTAATGGATACTTTAACAGAACCAGTCTCCGGTGTCTACTAAGGAACAACAACATCGTCTACCTTAATCTTGAACCTAAAAACAAAAAAATTAGATAAACGAGATTTCTAGAGTTCCTTTTGTTTATTTTTTTTTCACTCTTTTCCTTCTTTTTTTTTTTTGAGAGAGAGATCTTTCCAGCCAACTAACATGTTCTGCAAGTTTATTTGGTTGACATGATTTCACCCAGTAACCAAATTCAGAGCTGAGCCACCATCGAATGGCCAGAATGAAAATATGGCAGAAAGTGAGGGAAATAAATGGTAGAATAGGGAAAGAACATACAAACAGCATGAGAAAAGAAAAGATAACCAAAAAAAGAAAAAGACTCAATGACATTCCATACTTCAAGCTCCAACTCGTGACGAAGTGGTTAAATTGAGTTCTGCATCTTGATAAAGGAATCTGATTCTATGAGTTACAGATTACTAAAATGAGTAGAATTTAAAATTTTGATGGTAGTTTGTTGACCATCTGACGAGAACTCCAATTCAAAATTAAATTTCTTCAAGAACTTTTTTTTCTCTCAATGAGAAGCAGATATTTGGATCCAACTTGAGGCAGAAATGAGAAGACTAATAATTGTAAGACCTTAGAGAGTGTTGCGTGATGTGGAAATGGAAGAAAATAGTATATTTGCATTCAATAGTAGGATGAAAAATAAAAGACAAACAAACTGATGAAAATGATAGTCAGTGATGTTAGGAGATCAACAAACTTCACCTTAGTGTAGCTTAAACGCATACTAAACCAAGGTGCATGAAGGAATATTAGGATAGAGTTTGAACGAGAAACAAGGTCATTTTTGTATTGACTTACATTGTTTTTCAAAAAAGCAATTCTTATCAACCATTTGATAATGCAATTCTTTTGCACGATTAAATGAGCTACAATGTTAAAAAGTAAGATCACTTGAACATTCAGTCCTGATCTATCCCGTGCAAGAACTGATAATCCAAAGATGTTTCAGGATCAGCAAAATATTGCACAAAAGCATTTAATAGAAGCACAAAATTCTAAAGAACTGACATGAATCATCTCTGTGATCTCAGCTATACATTGTTGTCTCGCACGTAGTTCCTTTGCAAAAGCATCTACTGGCTCACTGGGAAATGGTTGTGGTATAGACACATTCAAAGCTGTTGCCATCAATAATAAAACCTGCATAAAAACTACCTATGTTATTCCACACATGGAAGATGATGTGAAAAAAACTACAAAATACAAGTTAAATACTAAACAAAGTGTAAACTAGTAAACCACATAGCTAGCAGAATTTCCAAAGCAAGAGCTGAGATGAAACACAAAGTCACCAGTGCAGTGCATGAGCATGTCAAATAACAAAAAAAATGGGAAAAAATAAAAGGAGTTGGAGTGCTAGAACATCATATCCAAAGTCGGAGCAGTAGCTCCAGGAGCTCCTCAACAGCACAAGCCACATGTATGCATATCAGTATTCATTAAAATATAGTTATATCAATGGAAACTAAAAAACATTGATCCTAAAAACGTATTGCTGAAACAGAAAGTAGAGTTAGAACTGTTGCCAACTAGTTCAGCTGATAAAGCCTCTTGGTGTCATACTAGAGACATGAGATTAAATCCCGCCTTAAACCAGGCTGCAGGGTATACAGTTAAGAGGGAAGGCTACCACCGTTGTCTATCTTAGCATTTGAAAGAACAAAAAGCAGAGAGAGAGAGAGAGAGAGAGAGAGATTAAAAGCTACAAACTTTGAGAGAATCACCCAGAGTTTCAAATCTTGCAACTTATGTGAAGTATTTCCGTTACATTCAGATGAGGAATAAATACATAGATTTAAGAATTTTCATAATAAACAATTTATTAAAAAAAATAGAAAACAGGAAAACAAAGAGAGAGAGAGAGAGAGTGGAATTAAATGAGAAATAAATGCTTAAATTTTCGGTCAATGTTTAAGTTAGGCGTGGCAATTCGTGTTCGCGTGTCAGGTTCAAGTCGTGTTGAAGCATGGGTATAAGACTATATAGGTCAACCCTTTTTACCCCAAGGGATTAGCTCAAGCGGTAAAAGCCTTAGTCTTGGTGACATTTCCATCAGGTCTAAGGTTCAAATCCCCTTGGGTACATACAATTTTATGGGGCCAACTCGCCAGCGAAGCCCAAGTATTAACCAATCCGTGTGGAGATGGCGTTTTGCATGAGTTCGAGGTTTAACTGATAGGAGTGGGTACACTAAGTGACCCTGCTTTGGAGGCGTTCCTCGTCATAAAATATATATAGGTCAACCCTAACCCGACTCATTTAATTAAACAGGTCAGACCCCTCAACCTTAACTCGCTAATTTAATGTTGGATTCGTGTCGGGTTCCTGGATCGTGTAAAATTGTTTGACCTTATGTCGCGTGTCAGGTTCGGGTTGAGACATGAGCATAAAATTATATAGGTCAACCCTAACCTGATTTTTTTCATTAAACGGGTCAGACCCGTCAACCGTAACCCGCTAATTTTGTGTTGAGTTTGTGTCGGGTTTACGGGTCGTGTCAAAAATTGTCAGCCTTACTTTAACCATCGAACTTATTTTGGGTATCTTTTGCTTCTTTAAATGTTTGTCATTTAGCGTAACGTAGACAGACTTATGGCCATTTGAGATCAGCTTTGAATTGAGAAAATAGCCTTAAAGGCCTTTTTAAAAACATGGTGGTAGCAAGAAAAAACAGAGTGCATACAGCACACTTACCGGTATTGGCACAAAATATTTGCGTGAATGGTTTCCTCTCACGTCAAGGAGAAGCAGAGATCAGACTGAGTTTTTTTTTGTTTTTTTTTTTTATAAGTAACCGAAATTTATTAAGAGAAAAATGACGCTACCCATGTACACAAGGAAAGTATACAAGAGAAACACCTAACTAAAAAAGTCAAAGTTAGCATAAAAATAATATTTGTATTTTGATGAATAATAGCATAAAAATAATATTTGTATTACCGTGGGACGAAATCTCTTTCCTTCCACCCCCATTTTGAAGAAGTACTCAGCAGCTGATGCAAGCTTAGGGACCTGGATCAGATGAAATCCAGATTTGATCACAAGATATCAAATTGAATGTTTACATTAAAGACTACCATATCTACTAGACTACTACTACTTCCAACCATACATGTCCCAAAAACAATATCTACTACTTTGTCAGCAAGAAATGATAATAGCAAGGAGAAAAGAAATCAGACACCTCAGCAACTACCATCGACCGTAGTCTATTAGCAACAAGTGATAGTTCGTCAGCAACAAGTGAAAATGGGTCTTCTTGTTCCTGGAGAAAAGAGTATTGGACAATCCCAATAAAGTGCGGAAAAAAAGTCAAGGTAAAATGGAAAAAATAAAATCAAATAAAATAAGTCTCCAAAAGAAAGGCTAGTGTCTGATGTGTGATACACAAGTAGAAAATGTGACATACGTGACAATTATAGTTAACAATTATAGAAGGGCTAGAAGGGGAACAAATCATCCCGAGTCTCATGAGCTTGGTCATACTTGCATTTTTTAACCACAAAAAAAGGGTTCACTGTTCGTAAAAAAAAAAAATTGATAAATAATTCAATCTTATTAGAAGGCACAAAGTGGCATTCCCATTCGGAAAATAACATCAACAATTTCTATTTAGCATCAGGATCAGGATGTTCAATAAAGATACACTATCTGTCTGGCACAAGGGAATTTGGGAAGCACAAACCAGACAAAGCTTTGTAAAGTTCAATATATGCACCTATGCTACAAGTTAAATACACTCCGCACCTGGAAAGAGCTTACCCAATTTAACATAGCCAAAATACTCCGCAATTTTTATTTTTATTTTTTATTTTTTTTGATAAGTAAGAAGAACTTTATTACAAAAAGCGTAAGGCGCCCCTAAGTACACAGGAACAACCAAAACTAATCCAAAAAACCCACAACACCAAGGCCTCAGAACACAAAAGAACCAAAACAAGCTACAAAAGAACCCAACTAAGAACAAGACTACCCACTACAAGGCACAACAAACCTACAACATGTGTGCCTTGCCTTTCCTACGCCTAGAGGGGTAGTTTGCGTCACCATAGTTGATGGAACTATGCAAATTTAAAAGCTCCCTTTTCCCTTTAGACTTCTAACGCGCAAAAAACTGGAACTCCTCTTTCATGGCATCCCGAATAGCCAAAGCCTCCTCCCCAAAATCCCCATCCATCGCCCAATCTAAGGGCAAACCATCCCAATAATCATCTTCATCCTCCTCCCACACCACAATCTCCCCGTTATGATCAAAACCAACTGGTCAATTCCGAGATTGGGAGAAACCATTAAAGCAACCACTCGAAGGGGAAGAAGGACCTACCACCCCGCCATTGTTGACCTCCTTAAGCGCCACGGGAGGGACTGAAATCGGGGGAAGGTTGAGAAACCCCTTCCTAAAAAGGCCCTGATTCACTGGCATCACTGATTTCTTCATTGCAGGAAGCTTTGCCACCTTCTCAGCTGGCGGCTCTGCACCTGTAACCCTCTTATCAACGTAGCCAATTGACATCTTCACGGCTTCCAAAGAGTCAGAAAGTAGCCCATCATTCCACTTCACAGAATGCCCTTCCCTCAATTTTTTCTCCCTCTTGTAGTAACACTGAAAAGGCTTAGAAACCACCACAGGGAGGGGAGAACGCAGCTTCTCTCCTAAAATAGTTGCTCCAGCGAGAAACGGAGCGGCAGAAAGGGGTTTAGGAATCTGAAGCTTCCCCAATGGAGTGAACTTAAAAGAAAAGAAGCAGGATCCGCCGGAAAACCTAGATCCGGTGCCGGAGAAGGGGGGAAACCGAACAGATTAGAGGCTGGAGTCCGGCTAGAAATCGTTGGAAACACCTGGGACCTGCTCAACTCACCCCCGGAATAAGACTCCGTTCCTGAAACTGTCCCTGTATCTGCTGCCGACGAGGGCTCCGGCCTAGAGAAAACCCCAACAAAAGCCGATGAAGCTGGACTCGCGCCCTCTTTAGCTCGCAACGCTGTAACCTCCAAACCCCCAGGAGGAAGCCGATTCAGAACCAAATCTGAGAAACTTTAAACTATCACTACTTTCTCTTCTTTCTTTTTTTCTCTTTTGCTGTCCCTAATTTTTACAGCTTTTTTAGAGTACTGTTATCAAAATGATGTCAGAAAAAAAAAACAGATTGAGGCTACCTGTTTGGCTATTCATGAGCTTCCCCTTTATTTTATGCTCAAAAGGCATGAACCTCATCAAGATCTAAACCTCCTCAGTTGCTAATAAACCACAATCCTCGTCAAAACAGAAGCCCA
Organism: Alnus rubra; assembly: GCA_028654335.1. Taxonomy (NCBI): domain Eukaryota; kingdom Viridiplantae; phylum Streptophyta; class Magnoliopsida; order Fagales; family Betulaceae; genus Alnus; species Alnus rubra. The sequence goes on along the minus strand of JAJPGS010002491.1, from coordinate 762,236 downwards.
TTTTCATGGTTTAATAAATTTCAACACAGACACACCTACATGCCTACAAAGCCACCACACAAACCCCATCATATAACCTCCAATAACCCAATCCACATTTATCAAGAAAACCTTATGAAGAAGCTCCAGTGGTCTACCATATTCACCAGAAGCTATACCCTTACGTCCCTGAAACCCTAAACTTCCATAAAACGCCTTGTTGCCAATACTACAAAGTATTTACTACAACAAAGCTCATTTTTCTTTCTCTTTGTGCTTAGTGAAGAGAAAGAAAGATTTAGCTACCAGAAAGTATCATCTGCAGACAGCAGTAACATCATTTGGAAAGCAACATGCATTAAAAATCTTCACCTTGCTCTATACCATCATCAACTAACAACCACCTTTTCAGAAACAAACTGAAAACTTCAACATCTGCATACTACAGGCATTTGGTTTTGTATCCCCCTCCTCCCAGGGGTTTTTCACCTTCAGCCTTCTTATTTTTAACTCTATGCACCAAACTATTAATGATAAGTACAGGTTCAGCTCTGGTTCTTTGGTTGATATTATCATATTTGATCTTTTACTGTGATTGACCACATGAATTAATTTCAAGTCAACTTAAGATCATGTAAAACGCCAAGCTTGACTGAGCGGCTATTAAATTTCAGAATGTACTTAGGATGAAATTTAAGTTCACTTCAGCCAAAGTTGCACTACATTATATATTACTTACACCCCTACCCAAATAAAAGGTCACAATCTCATCAAAGCAAGCAAGGAAGTTTGACAATAATATCGCACTGTTGAGTATCGATAAACTAATCAATGTCCCAACTGAGCTATAATGCATAAATATAATAATACCAATGTACACTGTAGCTATACAGTAGAATGCATCGAAAGTACTGAACAATATTGCAATCAATTTTATAGCTTTTTATTTTATGAATAATTTTATAGCTTTTCTAACGTAAGGGGAAATCAGAAAAGGATTGGGAAAAAAAAAAAAAGGACAGTAATAGGGAATTAAGTGTCATGGACTTTTGGCACTAATGTCTCTTCTGTAAAAGATGTAAGCAGGTATAAACATTGATAAACATATTGGCACTCCAGGAAAGCAAGAAAAATAAATTTTACACCTTACCTCAACTATGGAGCTGCTCTGATGATGGATTTTATGTCTAAAACCGTGCAAGGCAGGCAAGCCCCAGGAAAAAATTTCTCTATAACCCAAAACCTACTAATCACCACAAACAATATCAATAACGATATAAGTGGTCACTAGATATATACAAGCACCAAACATTGTCATTTAAAAAGAGCTTTACTCCAATAAATATAAAAGAGAAAAAGAACAAAGGCTGGAAACAGTAGAAAATTGATAGAAACAATGACGCACATGTACACACACACACAAGCACTCATATATGAGAAAGAATGAACACAAGGATTTTCTTTGAAGCAGTTAAATTTGAGTATTGTAGTGGTTTCTCAAGTCATCTTGTCTATTTGATTTACCAGTAGCATCGGGTATTATCAGGTAATTCCACATGCCCACATATTAATGACCCAGAACGACTCCTCACGAATATAATCTTGCAACTTCAATCTCAACAGTTGAAACCAAAAACAGCAACCACAGTATTACATTGCAAATGGAAACAAATCCCATCAATCAAAAATGGTTACAATCACCACTAAGCCTCAGTATGCACTGGCTATCAATTTCAAAGCTAAAGACAGCAGCAGCAGCACCACCAACAACAACCCATCATCAAATAACACCTCCTGATCAGTTCCTAGCATTGAAAAACTCGATATAAGCACTTGACTCATCACTTCATTCACCATACTACAATATATGCCAACCTGAACCTAACACAATAACATACCGTTCCCTTTGGTGACAGAGAAGAAAAGGTTGAAGAATTTTACAACTTGGAATCCTAAATACATCATACAAGCATTAACAACACTAGCTCAACAAAGAATATGAAAGATTCAATTCAGGAAATAATAAAAAAAAAATCAAAGGGGATTTAGATTACAAAGGGGCATTACCTTTTGAGTAGTAGAATCTGTACAAGAGGGAGGACTCTCGGAGCGAAAGAACTGGTGACGGTGGTCCGGTCGGTGAGAGAGAAACCACCGACACCCATTCAAGCTGGTTCTCTGAATCCTCGAAATCCGAGAAAACAACATCGTCGACAGCAAAGATCAAGCTCCAGAGAGAGAGAGTTCTGGAGAGCAAATGGGGTAAGAGAAGCGGCGGGTCAAAGTGAGAGTAAATTATATAAAGAGTCAACATGTATGACGACGGCGAAGCTCAGCCACATGCACCTTTATTTACTCGCTCGCTGTTACAACTTGCAATTTAGGCGGGGATTACTGGATTAGCTAGGGACTCGAGTCACAAAATGAAAAATCAGGGGTTACTGTGGTTAACAAAGTTCTACCTTTTTTCTTTTTTTTCTTTTTAATTCTTTAAAAATCAAGAAACACATGTTAATATCTAATTGAAGCTACATCGACCACTAAAAAAAATTAAGAAAAATTATAATTTAACCCTTCAAACTATCAGTTATTTTACAGATGGTCTCTCGAACTACCAATGCTTGGACTCCGGTTCCCAAATTAGCAAAACGTTTGAAAAGTGCAAATTTTGGCGAAATATATCCATAATATCTTTGTCATGTGTTATTTTTCAATTAAAAATTAAAAATTAAAAATTACAAAATAAATTTAAAATTTTAAAAAATTAAAATTAAAAAACTAAAAAAAAGTAAAATTTTATTTTTTTCTTTTTTAAAAAAAAAAAAAATAGAAAGTAGGTGTTTGGAGGTGGTTGTCGGTGGCAGCCACCCTCCCTTGGCGAAGGGGGTGCCCTGCAAGCCACCCCTATAGGTAGCCGACGCCACCACCTGCCCCTAGGGGTGGCTTTCAAGCCACCTCGAAATGAATTTTAGGGTGGCTTTCAGGCAACCGCCAAACCTTGGGGCTTGCCGCGAGCCACCCCATGGCAGCCAACACCTATTTTCTTTATTTATTTATTTTAAATAAAATTTTAGTTTTTATCTTCTTCTTTTTTAGTTTTTTAAATTGAAAAATGACACGTGGTAGAAGTATTAAAGGCATATTTCACCAAAATGTGCCTTTTTCAAAGACATTGGTAATTTGGGGGGCTAAAATCAAAGCGCTGGTAGTTCGGAGGGCTATTCGTAAAACAACTGGTAATTTGGGGGGCTAAATTGTAATTTTTTCAAAAAAATTAACATAAAAGAGTTATATATGCCTAGTATTTTTCTTTTCTAAACCAATGATAAGAATGAACCTACACATCATGAGGGGTGGACATGCGAGGGGATATTAACCGCCCGTATCTGCTATCCGCGATGCGGTAGCAAAACTCATTACAGATGTGGTTATTAACCGCAGCCGCATACCCTTTACATATGATATATATTTTATATAAATATAATACCTAACAAATTCACCAAAACAACTTCTTTTTGGATTAGATATAAGTTAGGTTTACATTGGTTTGATTGACTGTGTTGCTTTTTCCTATAAAACTTAAGTAAAAAGGTAAAAGTAATGTTACTCATGAGCAGTTATGTCATCTTTTTAGTTTAAGAGTAGGGACCATGAGGTATAGGAACGTGAATTGTGGCGAGCATTGCAACCGGGTAAATATGTGATGCTAAAATGAGAGCAAAATGAGTTGTATTCGGTTTAGTAATTTAGATAAATATTTTGGTGAGCGGTTAATTGTGCTCACCGAATTTAGGGTGAGCACTGGTCATTCATTCACTACATATAAAAGCAAAACAATTTTTAATCTCTACATGATTAAAAATATGAAATATAAAAGCAAAACAATTTAGGGTGAGCACTGGTCATTCATTCACTACATATAAAAGCAAAACAATTTTTAATCTCCTTATTAATATGTAAATTTGAAATGATTAGTTATAAGATATTTCAAATTCATGAAACAAATTATTTGGTTGGAGCAAAATTGTCAGAGCTCAAAATACATAATATTGTGAAAATTCATAACAAGCAATGTTTACTAGAAATTGCTCTTTGCATCCCTTGATTTTAGATCTTCATATACAAATGCAATCTTTCCAAAAAAGCAAGAAAAGAGTTAAAACAGTTTTTGGACGGTTGGACCGACAATAGATATATGGGACGTCCCACATAAAAATGAGAATGTGCTTATATATATATTTGCACTCTTCTTGACACCATATGATTTAAAGTTGTGATGGCCATTAACTTATTAAAACTCTGAAGTTAAGCGTTCTTATGCAAGAGTAATACCAGGATTGGTGATCTCCTCGAAAGGTCTGGTTTAAGGGAGCAAATAACGAACAATATCGTATCGTTGAGAGTAAGTCGTTACATTAGAGCTCTTGCAAAATAGAGAAAGAAGTCATCAAAGTTTGTCAGTCCCTCAAGGGACTAAAGACTCTCCAATAATTAGGTTAATCTTCTACAGAGAGAAAAATTGAATGGAGAGTTTCTGTGAGAAAGAAAGAGAGAGGCGAATAGCTCTGTCATTTGGAAAGAGTATCAATTTTATAGTAACGCATGAATGCTTGTCACGTGGCAGTCCCGAGTCCCTTTGATTATTGTCATGTAGTGGGATGTTTTGACGAGTCTTTTATATTAAATGGGCTTTGAACTTGGGCCCTATGCCCGGGTATTCGGGTTGCCAACAAAAAGAAAAATTAATGCTTGCCTATTCACAATTACAGCTAGTAATTCAGGAACCCAAATTTGTATTGCACTAATGCTTGTCTTATCAATCCCGCCAACTCTTCATCAGTGCTCTTGAGCATCAATGGCAAAGGCCCAAAGGTAACTCTTCATCAGAAACCAACAAGACCGAGTCATGGGAAGCCAAGGCTTCCAAGTCTTTAAAGGTAAAATAAAGCTGGTTTGAGATGGTCGCGGAGGGAGGAGAGGGCTGGTATTGGCTCTGGCCCTCCCCCTCCCCTCTTTTGAGTTTTTTTTTTTTTTTTTTTAATTATTATTATTATTATAACATATAAATAGCTAATTTCACATATCTGATAAAAAAAAAAAAAATCATTTTATACATAAACCTTAAACAGCTCAAATTTATTATGTGAAACAACTCAAATTTGTCATTAAAAAAATAAGGTATCAGTAATAGCCTTTGGGAGCAACATAAAATATATAGTTTTTAACGTAGCAAGGACAGCAATGCAGGCTTACTTTTTCTGTTTCTACTATATCTACGGAACGAATATTTTCAACTATGAATATTATCAAAATTAAGCTTTGCAACAAAATTGGAGATGAGTTTTTGATTAATTCTTTGAGGTTATACATCGAAAGAGAAATTGCTGCAAAATTTAGTACGTATTTAATCATAAATGATTTTTCGAGATCTAAAAGAACGTCCGGTTCCATTTTGATAGATGATTGAGTAGAAAATAATTAAAATTTATTAAGAAATAATTTATTTATTTATTTTTTAACATCGAAGGAATACTAATTTTGTTTTGTATATATTAATTTAGACTTCAATCGTAATATATTCCTCATGCATGTTTTGGCTCATTCCATAAATTTTTGGACTGCATCCTGACTGGAGCTGGAAGCAAGCAATCATGGGCACTTGTTGATAAGCTTAGAAGCTATGGTCTGGGACTGGGACTCTAAGTAAGGTATTGTGAGAGAGAGTTAAAAATTGGGTTAAGGTCAGTTTTGACGTTAGAGGTGAGAACTTTGGGGCACATGCCGAAGATCCTTTTGGCGAATGCCTTTGGATTGGGACAGGGCCTTACCTGAGTCAACACCCATAATTTCAAGGCAGAGGATTTTCTCTTTGATTTGGAGGGGGAGATTTTCATGGGTTGGTGTATAGACTATGAGCCATTCTATACATCCTCTACTCATCCCCCTTCATCACCCTTTAATAATAAAAAAATTGATTTTTATTAAGAAGTTGTCTCTGATGTCACATCAGAGACAACTTTTTAATAAAAATCAATTTTTTAAGGAAAAGAAAGTGATAAAGGGAGATGAGTGGAGGATGTTTAGCATTTTCCATAGACTGTAGAGTGGACGCTTTTGGGTTTTGTTGGCAATTTAGTGGTGGAGAATTGATGATGGTTTCTGAGGAGAGAAGCAGAGAAAAGAATGTAATGCTGTTGCTCATTTTGACAATTTTAGTGGGCAATGTTTAGCGGCTTGATTTGAATCAAATTCTCTAAAGGATGGCAATGATACATCTCTCCATTATTTTACTTATCAAAAGAAGAAGAAAAAAACAGCTAATAATAATAATACGATGATTGGAGTACCTTTTTTTTTTTTTTTTTAATATATATATACTTATATATTTATAATTTTTTTTTATTTAAATAACACGTGATAATTTGATTGGTGCTTACGTGAGATTTAATGGTTTCGACTAAAACATTAGATGGAAAATTGAGTGCAATAACTTATTTGTTATTTTTGCGTACTACAACGAGTTCTCGTAACATTTTCAAATCTTAAAGATTGAATTTACATTTTTCTCCTAGATTTTCCATCATGACCTCTTTTATTTTTTTTGGGGGGGGTCTCCCTATTCATGTCCCAGCTCATGATCTGATTTACTTGTATCATGGTGGAAGGTATGAGCTATTCCTATTAAATATGGAATTACATCTCTTATAACCTAGTTTCTTTTTTTATTCAAATCTACTTGGATAATGAAGGTCGTTAAATTCTCAGTTTTTAGGAGGAAAAAAAAATTGCAAAATCAGTAGTTTCACCTAGTTGCAATTAACTCCTTGCAACATAAAAGTTGGCTAAAAAAAAAAAAACCACAAATAAATATCTGCACCGAACATCAATTCAAAATTTTCACGAAAACATTAAAGTGTCAAGTCAGCACCAATTATATTACGACTTGTGTCACCTACAATAAGAAATAATATATATATAAACTAAAAAAAAAAGAAAAAAGACAACCAATTAGAAATTTCACGAAATCCCATGGTTTAAAGAAGGTGACAAGAACAACAAATTTTTCTATTCGGTTGTGAGCAAGAAATTCAAAACAAAAGAAAGCCTCATTAGGAGAATCAAGGATTCAAACAAGACTTGGGTGAATGATAGGGGGGTCTCGCTAGTCGCTTCCCTATTGTTAACCAACCCCGACTTGGCCACCCCTCAATTATATTTTATTTTATTTTCGCTTTACATTATATATCCAATATTTTTTTGAACTTTTTATAGTAGGTACTAAATGTTAAGGTGCTGACACGACACTGATAGTTTTCATCCAAATTTTAGATAGAAGTTTAAGTGCAAGGACCTATTTGTGTTTTTTACTTGGTACAGGGAGCTTTTAGACAATATTTATATCTCAACGAGGTACTTTGCAAATGATCAAAATTACTAGAACTGATTTTGCTACCTTTTTTTTTTTTTTTTTTCCTATAGCATTTTGCTGAAATGATCTCATAAATTGGTATGAATAAGTTCTATGCAGTGAAAAATAATAGCAATAAGTTAATGTAGGATGCTAAATATTTTAATAAAAACCCGTGAATAAAGACCCCTTATTAGTAAAAGAAATATTTGATTAGTGGGAAAGTACCAAATTAAAAAAAAAATCTTGCCCGCCGAACACAATATATATTGGAAAACTGCAGAAATTTGATACTCGTGGACCTGTGAGGCTGTGAGGGGAAAGTTCCGCTTGGGGGAGCCCCGCCTATTATCTAGAAGCGAACAAGGAAAAGGAAACAAATCTTCCCTCCATAAATTTATGGGAAGACCCACTCCAACTTCAACTCAAGAACATCATCTGCTCAAAAATCCATAAACATCATGAACTGGACTCCTGTATCCAACTTAAAAACAACAAACAAAAAACAAAACCGTTAAAGGACACAAAATCCATGCTATAAATAAATAAACAAAAGTCATACCACGGTGCTCTTTCAACCTGGAAAGATCATAATATATGACATAAACAATTCGATCACTTCAAGAGTGAGCAAAAAATAGTAACAGATAATAGCAAAAACCAAAATGCTTTTTTTTTTTTTTTTGATAAGAACAAACACCAAAATTCTAATACCAAAACTCCTTATTTATAAATAATACCTTCGGCTGCATCAGGTTCATGTTCCACAAAGACAAACATTTCATTAAAATTTACTACAAGAGTGAGTGTCCTAGAAAGAAGGAAGGAAATAAAGTTGCTTCGGTTTACTCATTGTTAAGATATGGAAGAATAATTAATTTGTTCTCGAAAAGCAGCAACCTAAAACTAGTGCAACTAAGATTACTCGAGAAAGATACATGACTTGGGGAGACATGAGCAATCACTTCATAAAGTTAAACTGATCTGCTTTTTGGAATAACTTCACTCTTAAGATTGAATATCACTGTTGCCCATGGCTTCTGCTCATAGAGTGGTGGCGAAGGAGCTTTTGACTGTGAGTCCGGTGATCATCCTGTAAGAGCAAACTCAAATCAGTGTTGCATAAGGTATGAGACAAATAATAAAACAAAACAAAAACAGAAAAATGTTTCAAGAATAGCCACCAGCATATTATACCGAGTTGAGTGAATTGTTTTTATTTTTATTTTTATTTTTTTATAAGTAATAAAAATATATCAAAAAAAAAATGTAAGGCGCTCCTAAGTACACAAATATACACACTACATAGAAACAACTAAACCAACCCAAAAAAAGAAAGAATACCAACAAACCCGCTAGACCCTAAAACCCACGAGGCACTCAGCACTACATCATGCAAGCCTTCCCTTTCCAACACCGAGATGGTGTGCTTGCATCACCGTAGTTAATGGAGCTTTTCAAGTTCAACAGCACCCTTATACCTTTGGTTTTTTGGTGCGCAACCATAGTTTTCCGATGAAACTCCTCATCAATAGCATCCAAGACTGCCAAGTATGGATCATCGCCCTCATCACCATCCAACGCCCAATCCAATGACATGTCGGGATGTAAAACACCCGAAGGATAAGGGGATTCTCCATCCTCCCCGTACCACAACTCGTCACTCTGATCCCACACTATGTTCTCCCCATTCAAGCCAAAGCCTACTGGCCACTTTTGAGACTGGATCAAACCATTAAACCCAAATCCTCATCCTTTTCAATGTTAGGAGAGCCGCAACTTCCTTAACAACAAGAGTCGATGATGACGCGATCGACACTTTAGGCAAGAGACTGGGTTGTACTAACTGATTGAGAAGCCCCCTTCAAAGAAATCCCCACGCCGAAGAAGATTGCTTAACAACAGCCTTCATGGAAACTGCCTTATTGGGTTTCTCCACCTTAGAGCGCTGCAAAGACTTGGTCTCACCGACAATATATGTCCTCGTTGCCGCCATTGTCTCTGCAAATAAGCTCTCATCCAAATGCACTGTTCTGCCTTCTATGGCCCTCCTATAGTAACTCTGAAACGGCTTATTAGATACCAGCAATGCTGGAGTAGAGAGACGTAACCTTTCTCCCAACTCAGCCTCTCACCGGAAGAAAAAGATTTTTGCCTGGTGGAGGTAGACTGAATCTGATGCTCAATAGACCCATCACCAATACCTACTGGTGCCGAAGAAGACCCCTCAGACCTGAGTGAATTATTCTTTGCAACAACTGGGAGAAATGCACTCATTGCAAAGAGAAAAAGAACCCAACTTCCAAAACAACAGAAACAAAGCTATTTCTATCTGCAGTAGCTTATAGGAAATAGGGTGTACACATAAATTTCCACTCAAGCTAACTCATGGCTATGCCAAAACAACAAACAATAATCAACAAGCCGACTTATTGGGATCTATAACCAGGGAGTGGGTCAAAGTTATTCCAGTCCAGAACATTATACTTTATGCACGGATAAAGTCTTAAAAAGAACTTGAGTACATCCAATAAGCAACAACATTATTAAAATTATTGTTATTATTATTATTTTGCAGTTAACATCTCAAAACAAAGGGGGAAGAGAGAGAGAGAGAGAGAGAGAGAACACACAATTTGCTCATAAAGGAAATTGAGAAAAAAACAAATTTTAATTCATAGGAGGGAAACAAAATCAAGACAAACCTTATACAAAGATGCTGCTGACTCAGACTGTACTGTCTGAATTGCTACATTTCCCGATAATCGCAAAGCATCCAGCGCATCTAGGGTCAGCTGCCACCCACAAAGTGCAATAGCATCAGCACTGGTGCTGGAACCATAGCTACTACAACCAGTAGCGGCAACATTTCCATTCACCCAAGGGCAGAACTGGTTGTGATGGACAATTGGATCAAATTCCATAGATTCTTCATAATTGCTCTCCCCTTTTGGAGGTCCTGAAAAATCATATGGTTTTCATGCATTACCAATAAAAGTAAGAAAAAACACAAATGAGTAAAATCTTGAAGATCTAAAATATAACTAAATACAAAAGAGTTCAAGGTGGTGTGCACAAATTGGCAATAAATTGTATATAGGAGATAGAAGTAGGGATGACAATGTACTAGATCAAATGGAAAAGCTTAATAACTTTTTTGATTTCTGAGTTATGATATTACCAATACCAAAAGTGTACAAGCCGGCTATGGAGGTAAAAATTCCCACAAGAAGTCTCCAATCAAACAATATGACATTGTGTGTAGATTAATACCCAAGATGAGTTGTGAAGGTAAAAACTTCCAAAAGAACTCTCCAATCAAACAATATGCATTGTGTGTGCGTATGTGGATTTATACCCAAGATAGAGTTGTGGAGGTAAAACTCCCGAAAGAACTCTCCAATCAAACAATATGACATTGGATCTCGAGGAGCTGGGATGCTTTTACAATACCTCGGCCCCATATTGAAAAGATGAGTAGCCCACATAGAGTGAGTGGTTCATAACGATTAGGAGTGGGCAAATTATCCCATTATCGACTACCGAAAACCCACCGACCGTCACCGAACCGCCTTCGACCGCTTACCGAATATTTAAAAATTCAAAAATCGGAATAAATTTAATTTTTGAAATTATAGTCAGTCGATAATTAGTGAAAATGTATTTCCGTTAGTTACCGACCAATATTTCAAAACGGCATCGGTTTTGCTCGTTATCAAAACGACGCCGTTTTGGTACTCTATAGTCATTTTTTTCCCCAAAATCCATCATTTGCTAACCCTAGACACTCCATCCCCAGTCCCCGCCACTCACGCCTCACAAAACATCTGCTGCCCTTTGCTTTCGCAAGCCTCCACTCCACTGTCCACATGTACCACGAGGTCCACCGTCCACGATGCCATGTCCGGTGCGTGCAGCAAGAAGCCAAGAACTAAGAAGATCATGATTCATGAACAAGAAGATCGTGATTCACGAGGACCACGGGCCAATCATGTTGAATTGGTACCTGGGTTTAATTTTTTTCTTTGATTTATATATATTGTGATTTGTGGCTCAGATCTGCTGGTGATTTATAGTCTGTCATTTTCATTCTCTCTAAATGAGGTTTTGCACCATTGCTTGTTCAGCAAAATAGGGGTTAATGGGGTTCTTGATTTGTGGTCAAGGGTTTTGAATTTCTGGTGGGGACTAGGTATCGCAGTTGTGGTTTGATTATTGTTTGAGTCTAAGTATGAGAGTTTTGGGTTATTGAGTTTGTTGGAAACTTGAAATTTTAAGCTGTAGTCTTGTTGAATTAATGGTTGAATTTCTGATTTATCCGACCGATAATTACCGATTTATCCGATTATTTCGAATTAACTGAAAATTTCGAAAATGTTTCTTCTTGGAATAAAGTCGGGTAATTACCTGACTTTACCGACAATTTCGGTCGGGAGTCGAAAACACCATTTCCGACACCAATATACTCGACACCCACTCCTAACAAAGATAGTCATAAGTGTTAAGTCTCACATTGCCTAGTTACTAGATGAAACTGGAGTTTATAAAGAATTCTAGGCAAGCTCCAAATTGATTAGTTCTTTTGGGGTGATAGTGAAGATGTAGCTAGCATTTTTTTCCAAGGTTGTTACAAATGGTATCAGAGCCACCTAGTAATGCCAAGCTATATGATGCTGGAGCATTGCATGACGTGGCTTTGACAAAGACGTCAGGAGTTTAAGAATGGGTATTACAAACACCCCGGTCCCATATTAGGAAGATGAGTAGCCCATATAGAATTTGTGGTTTATAAATCTGATGTTGTTTACTATCCAGCTGCTGGTCAAAACAATTAGCGGTCATATTTTATAAGCAAATGTATGATAAATGCAGATCAACTCGCCCGAATTACCTTCAATGAGCAAAACAGCTTGAAGGGCCTAGATCAGTAAAATCAAAGCCAACCAAATTGCCTACATATACCGAATCTAATGTCTTTTCCTTTTGGGCCTTTCTTCACTTTCCCAAAATTAAGATACATATAGATATGCATACACATAATACACTATGATACAGACAAACACATTCACATATTTATACATATATGTATATATTAAAAAAGAAGGGGAAAATAAATTGAAAGTCAACACCAAAACTGTTTGTTTATCAATTTAGCAGAACAGTGCTCTTTATGAGTAGGTGAATTTTCTTGAAGAGAAACCAAAGATCTAGCTTTGAGTGAGTGAGTGAGTGAGCGAGTGAGGGAGGGAGGGAGAGAGATAAGCAAGTGAGGGTTCATGATCTTCTCATCCTGTAATACAGAATTTCATATAAACCACCAAGGAAAAAACAATGAAAGTAAAGACTAAGAACCTGAAAAATTGCAGGGCATGATACCTATGAAGCCAATAAGGCCAGAGAACTTACCTAGACCATTTGCAACCGCATTATCTGACTCTAGGTACACGCAGTTGTTTGTAAAAGAAGATTTACCGGCATTTGTAACCTCTTTCTTGGTTGTTTTATAACCAGACAGCACGTTAGCATTGCAAGAGAGAGAAGGAGGCACATTGTTCTCTGGTACTAACTTGCGGCATTGACTTATCTTTTGACCACTTTCAGCTGATTCAGTTTTAGCAGAACCATCAATTTTTGAGCTACTGTCAGCCCTTCCAACAGATCGTGATAGCATTTCCTGGCTATCACCATGGGGATCTTCCCTGTTAATTTCATCGGGGACAATCTCATCCATTAGTCCAGGATCTGGAGCAGATTCACCTGTCTGGCCCTGATTTTCAGCATCTTCAACTCTGGGTTCCACATCACCAACCACACTATCTGCTCTATGGACAGATACATCAGCCCCATGAATTTCAGCCTCGTGACTAGCACACATCCCAACACTTCCTCCACTAATTCCAAAACTAAGCCCATCCCTGGCTTGAGCAGTCACAGTTTCTGCATTGAAAATTTCTTCCCCATCGTTCGTACTACTGACACCCATTTCTCCAGGGACTGCAGCAGCTGGTTGGAAACCAATGCTCTGCTGAGCTTGGTTACTATAATTCAATTCTGATGTATCATTAATGTCAAGATTACCATATATACTAGAAGAGGGGAAATGAACATCATCAACATCTGCAGGATAATTTTCAACACTTTCCATAGAGTCGTTTGCACTATGGCAACCAGTATCCATTGCAATGACCGATGATGCACGTGTAGAATCCCTGGCCGATTGAATCCCTATAAGTTGGTCGCTTCCTTGTCGAAACGAAGTCACTCTGTTGCCATCTGTGTAAATTTCGAAACCCATTGAATGGCTAGGACCAGCACCAGATGAATCTCTATGATATGATGAACAGTATGTATCAAAAACATCAGAGTCACGAGCACGTTTTGAAGGCCCAGCTGAATCTTGTCTTCCATCTGTGACTTCATCACCATCACGATCAATGACAGTGCCTTCAACGCTATCAGCTTGCTGAATCCTTAAGTTTGGCCTATAATCCGAGCTTCCACCTTTCTCAAAGCTGCGTTTACGAGAGCTGGGACCCCGTGATTCATATGAAGCTGCATGGTCACCAACCTCACTGCCTGAAGGCTGCCCAATTACTAGGTCCCTTCCCATTTCTGCATCATGAATATTTTCAGATAACATTGTCCTGCCCAATTGAATAAAAGGTAAACCCCCTGCGATCGTAAGATTCAAATCAACATCTGTGCTTGGCATCAATTTACCATCGTTCGTTGTTGCGACTTCATCACGGTCTTCAGTATGTTCTCTTCCCATATCATCAGCAGCAACCCAACCACTAATTCCACTGGCTGCACTTACTCCACGTGTCAATCCCATCTTTTTGCTCGCATCAGGAATATCAATATTGTTGGGAGTGAGCCGAGCAGGTCGAGGAACTGTTAAGAAATCTGATATCCTAACTGTGGCACCACATAAGCTACAATCTAGCAAAGGTGACCTGAACTCGCTTCTAGAGTCCTTAACTAACACTTTATTCTTCCCAGTGTCTTTTTTAGCAGCAGACAGTGGTTTCTTGCTTGCGCCAGGATCATGCGATAGATGCACCTGGGCCTGGGTAGAATAACCATTCCTAGCTGATTGAGCGGAATGTTCTTCGCAGTCTTGAACATTTAATTGCCATCTTGGTTCCCATCCACAGAGGCTTATAAGCTTCTGGGCCTGCCAAAGGAAAATAGACAATTAGAAATACATGAGCATATAGATAAATGGAAGAAGCAATGAGTCGGTAAGTATTACCAGCCAGCAAAAAGTACATAAATATATCTTACACGAGAATATACACAGAATGCGCCATCTTGAGAGCTTCCAAGTTCTGGAATACTCTCTGGTCTAATATCTAATTCCCCTGACAGAAAGCGATCAACTTGTGGGCCCCGAGAAACCCGCATTTGCTCGATTGCAGATACAGCCACAATGGGAAGAGATTGAAATTGCAGAAGTCCATCACATCTATCCTTATATCCCCCAATAAGGGCAGGCTGAGAAGTTGGAGGAAACTGCACCAAGCTTTCCGGGCAGCTATTTCCCCTCCAAGGACAATTGCCTTTGTGCACAGAATCCAGCTGTTTGGCAAAGGCTTCAGCAGCATTTTGGACTTTAGCCATGAAAGAAGGAAAAGAGAGGAAAAGGAAAATAAGTATTAATAAGGACCAGCTCATTTGGTTCTTGCGGAATCATCAAGTAAAATTTTCTTAAATAAGGATAAACTACCACATAGATAAATCTATTTGAAATAGGAAGTTAATGTCATTCTGAATGGGACTAAGGAAACGGGTCAGGGGTGCAACTACTATGACTTCCACTAAGATGAAATTATATGGCCCTGAAAATAATAAAATAATTGACTAACAACGAAAAGCAAAAATATAGGTAATATTAGACAAAAAAAAAATAGGCTTTGCTTGTTAATGTGTTTTGGAGGGTGATTTTTGTTTTTGTTTGAAGAAATGTTCTGATGTGATATAAAAGTGAAAACAGTCTAGAATGTTGTGTATGTTAATGTTTTTGTTTTGAATACAGAACAAAAGAGAGAAGAAAAGAACCACAAACAGAGCCATATTTTTTTACCTCCAACTTGAACTATTGGTGGAAGTTGCTTCGGTGAAATCATAACTAGATAAAAGACTAAAGCAAGGCTGCTCTCAGGTTCAATCATTTAGAGTGTTAAGGAGACAGGTTATTGTTATGAAGTAAGGATCCAGAGAGGGGGTTGGTGTTCAGAGGAAGCACGAGGACCTTACAGGGTGAGTCTATGAAGAAATATTAGTAATTGTTGAGGATCTTTTTCCAACTTTGTTTCCCGCATTCGCTTCTAGCATGACATGTGGTGCAGAGAAGGGGCTATTAAGTATTCTTTTTCAGAATTCTATTCCATAGCCCATAACAAGGAGGCCTTAGTGTCAAACTACTTGGACCTCTCTAGTTCCCCGATCCTTTGGAATCCAGTCAAGTGAGCATAGTTCATTCCCTTGGAAAAGTATTTGGAAGGTCAAGGCCCCTCTTCACATTGCTTTCTTCTTATGAACAACAATTGGTAGAATCCTCAAGGCAGATAACCTCAGAAGGTGGGGCTTCCATCTGGCTAATTGGTGTTGCCTTTATAAAAAGAATGAGGAAACTATTAATCATCTTCTCATCCACTGCGAGTATACTGTAGATCTCTAACACTTGGTTCTTAACATTTTCAGAGTTTCTTGGGTCATACCTAGTAACATCCTAGAGCATCTTCATTGTTCATAATTTCTAGGGCAAGGACACCCCAAAGAGGCAATCTGGAAAGTTATTCCCGCTCTCTTAATTTGGAGCACTTGGAGAGAAAGGAATCGGTGTCTCTTTGAATATAGCGAGTCCAATGTGCTTTTTCAAAAATCCTCCCTTCTGAGATCTCTTTTGGATTGGATTGTAATGTTCCTAATTTTGACTCAGAATCTGGTAGATTTGATTTGTTTTTTAGATTGTACTAGCCTCTAGGGTTTTCGGCTCTCTTGTATACTTTTCGTGTACGAGGGATTTGCCCTTTTCTTTCAATAAATTATTATTATTCATAAAAAATTTAGTGTGTTATTGTTATTGCTATTGGCATTGATGTATCATGGAAGTTTCCTTGCTGAAATGGTTTATCATGCATTCACAATGTATCGTGGAAGATGTTTGGTGCATTTTTGTCATGGAATTACTATCACTGCTCTTATTACAAGTCTAACATGTGAAGAAAGGCATTTTGCTAATAATAACTACTGCAAAAGATTATGGTGAGGAAGATTCTCGTTGTGCTTGTCATGGAATATTTGAAGTATAAAATGAGCTTAGCTCGTATGCAATATAAATATTATCATACCAGCAGTAACTTTTTTTTTTATTTTGAGTAATTTCCTTTTGAGCAATTATACCTGCTGCTGTTGTTGTTATTTGAAATGTACCCCACAGAGTGTAATATGAGAATATTTATATTAAAAAAAAATAGAAAAAAGAAAACAGTTAGAATCGAATTTACTAACCTTCTACAGGGGTCCAAGATGGTAACAATGTGAAACTCAAGTATGCACCACATGATTCACATGCAATTTTATCAACATCAACATTCACCCAACCTCTCTGTGCACAAGTCAATGAACTGACAACCTGCAAGAAATCAGAAGGGAAACAGTGAGAATGCTTCAAAGTGGTCCAGAGCCTATATCTGAAAGACCAAAAAAAGGGAGAAGTAATGTTATAATGCTGCATATGCTAACCATCAACTTAGAATCTACAGTGGCTCATGACCAAAAGCACAGAAAAGTCTGCTCGACTTATAATATCTTTACTTTAAGATATGAACATACAAAAGTAAGGCATCAAAGAAGAGATTTCCATAAAGGTTTCAAATTTTGTTTTTAAAATCTCTATTCTTATTAAAGAGTCCCAGAATCTATTGGTATTTCAGTATTTTGCATTAATATGGAGTAAAGTTCTGGTTTAAGAAAAAATAGGATTAGGGACAATTTCCACTGTTTAATTACAGTTCATTTGGGCAATTTTTTACTCAAGTTAAAACACAAGTTCGAGTCTCATTTGATCTAACAAGAGTTTCAAAGCTTTTACTTGACTGAAAGTTATGAATAACAGACTTATAAAACTCTCTCTCAACAATACAAATTCTCTTAAATCTACTATTAATAATATCTTTAGCACATTTGCACATAACATTCTGCAAGTATATTCGTTATGTGCTGCAAGTATACGAATATACTTGCAGAATGTTATGTGCAAGTATAAACTTCAATATCACTTGTAGTTGGACTGGGGCGTATAATCTCTCTCAATCTTCTAACTTTTTTGAATTTGTGGATTTTTGTTTTTCTTTTAACATGTAAAGGGGACTTTCTTTGTATACATCTTGTGTGATAGGATTGCACTCCTCTGCGCTTATCAATGAAATGAATTATTTATATATACATTAAAAAAATTAAAAAAACTTCAATATCACTTTTATTCTCAATATGTTGAAGTGTATTAAGTTTTGACTAGTCCGAAAGGCATACTCTAGATACATTCATTTTTAGAATTGAAACGCACAATAATCATTTGAACATGAATCAAACTACAGTGATGTGTTACTATTTTACTATATGATATGTCATTTTATTACCAACAAGGGTTTCACTATGCTCTAACAGTTGGATTTTCATATAATTTAACCCACCAATCACAAACAAATTCACAGATAAAATATCATGGACCAATCCAAGTTCAGACCTTAGGCTTCCCAAACCAATTCGAAGGCTTGAAGGTAGATAAGCGCCTTAGTAAATCCCCTCTTTCCCATGGTCTACATGAAGGTCTTGATGATCCAAAAGCAGAACCACCAGCACTTGTGCTCAATGAAGTCCATGGTGGTTGTGAACCAACACAGGACAAAGAAGCCGCTTTGGAGCCATGTCCATGACTGGACCCATCTATACTGCCAACATTTGTAGGACCAGCAGGTGAGGATGCCCCAGCAGAACTGATAAATGCATAAAGCATAAAGCATTAAGCTTTTTCCCCCCCCAAAAAAAAGAAGCATATATATAACCATACATGAACTTGACAAAATTCATAATCAGCTGTGTAAGACGAGAGACATTGTAATCTACCTAGAGATCTACTAGAAGAAAACATTAGAAACTGTTTCTTGAAAAAAAAGGAGGTTAATCAACATTTAAAGAAATCAGCATACACTAGTTCACCACAAACCCATAATTCTATCCTTTAAAAACAAAAAAATCGCACATGCACTCAGCCTCTGAAAACTTCCATCCTAGCCTATCAAGTTTACTAGGAGATGATACACTTCTGCATGAAAATATGATATAAGAATTTATGAACTTGTTGATAGTATGTTCTCACATAAGCAATGAAATTTGTAAAACAAGCAAGATCTGCAAGGAAGCATTAGAATAATAAGGTGGTAAAGACCATTTTAAACATGAATGGCGATAAGGCCCCCATACAAAAATTATATCCCCTTAGCATTTTGTATGAAATGCTCAACTTCTCTCATTTAGTAAATTCTTATATCCCCCCCCCCTTTTGTTAAAAGGAAGGGTACTAATAGACCTCATTAAGTACTAATAATATAAACATTTGAACTTTCAATATTAATAATGTAAACATTCAATCCTCATGAAGTACAAGATATAGCAAATTGAACAATAAAATGGACAGCTTAGATACAAATATATGCTAAAGGCCTAAGGAAATCTATCCTCGATATTGAGACACGTGTATTTTTTTTATTTTTTTTAATAAGTAAATCAAGTCTTATTGAAATATTGAGACACAAGTAAAGAAAAACTATTAGTTCAGCAACTCCTCTCCTTTAGCTGCTCTTTCTTTTTCTTTTTACTATTTTAATTTTTTTTTTTTTTTTGATAAATAAATTTAGTTTTATTGAAAGCCTAAGGCGCCCCTACGTACACTGGAAGTATACAACAGGAAACACCTAACTAGAAAAGGAAAAATAAGCAAGATAATCAGCAAAGCTGATGGATAAAGGGTACAAAAAAGCCATCGACCAGAGATACAGCGTGTGGAGAAACAGCTCTAACACTTCCTCTAGGGAGTTCTCTAGGTTCTCAAAACACCTAAGGTTTCTTTCTCTCCAAATACACCAAAAAATGCATATAGGCACCATCTTCCATGTTGTAGCGCTCCTTGAACTCCCATACTTCCACCAACAAGCAAGGAGGTCTAGCACACTCCTAGGCATGACCCAAGAAATACCAAAGCGAGAAAAAATGTTATTTCACAGAGCGGAGGCCACATCACAATGCAGAAGTATATGGTCCACTGATTCCCCATCTCGCTTGCATAGGCAGCATCTATCTACAATGATGATGTGCCTCTTCCTGAGATTGTCCAAAGCAAGGATTCTACCTAGAGCTGCAGCCCATGTGAAGAAAGCCGCCCTCGGGGGTGCCTGAGACCGCCACACACTCTTCCAAGGGAACCGAGTTCCTCCAGAACACGACAGGGAACCAAAATAAGACTTGACCCTGAACACACCTTTCTTGGAGGAGACCCATCTAAGGCAGTCCGCCCGATCACTGTTCACCCTGGTAGAGTGCAAAATTTGGAAGGAGGCAAAAACATCTACTTCCCAATCATGCGCCTCTCTAACAAAGCTCACGTTCCACTGAAAGGACCCGCCCAAAATCTCCATATTGTCAGCCATTGACGCATCCTTTTAAATATTCTTGTTTCTATTATCCAAAATAGAACCATTTCATCATTACAGCTTTAAATATACAAATTCTAAAGCAGTTTAATCCTGGCAGTAAATTCTTAAATGTGTCACAGCTGCCAGAAAATAAATAACCCCAGAACTAAAGTCGGCACTCGGAGATTGTAAAGTTAATTTACCAAGGCCTGTGAGAAAATAACAATGATTTTTTAGCACACAACATTAAGTATATTACTCCAGAGTAAAATGAAGTTGTTGAGCCCAATGCTACATCACAAACTGATTTTTCTCCATATTTGTAAGCATTTCCAGGGACCTCTTCAAAAGATGACACCCAAGAACTAAAGTCGGCACTCAGAAATTGTAAAGTTAATTTACCAAGGCCTGCAAGACCATGACAGTGATTTTTTACCACATAACACTTTAAGTATATTACTCCAGAGTAAAATTAAGTTGTTGAGCCCAATGCTACATCACAAGCTGATTTTTCTCCATGTTTGTAAGTATTTCCAGGGACCTCTTCAAAAGATGACACTTCCTTTTTACTTAAATATTTTGTGTCTTGAGAGCCTTAAAATGCACAAGGCAAAGAGAAAGGCATAAATTGTTGGGAGATTAGACATTGGTGCTAAAGCTCCAAACATTAGTTATCTTCAAATTGTGGTTGATCTACAGCTTTTTCTGAAACCCCTAAATACTTTTTTTAAAAACAGTAATAAACTGGTCTTATTAAAAGCATAAGGTGCCCCTAAGTATACCGGAAGTATACAAGAGAAAGCTCTTAGCTACAAAGCGAAAAAGAAACAGCTCAAAAGAAAGAAAGAAAACCCAACAACCCAAAAAAACCCAAACCCTCAAACCCAAAACCATCGAAAGACCCCAACCCTACACCATTTGTGCCTTGCCTTTCTTACGCTGGGAGGACGCGCTAAAATCACTGTAGTTAATGGAGCTTACCAGATTCAAAACTTCCCTCTTACCCTTGGTCTTTGGACGTGCTGCCTTAACTCTCCGATGGAAGTCCTCTTCAATGGCTTCCAAAATTGCCAATCACAGATCCATATCTTCATCACTGTCCAACTCCCAATTCAAAGTCAAATCTGGATGTAAAACACCCAAAGGGTAAGGAGAATCGCCATCCTCCCCATCTCAAACCTCGTCGCCCTGTTCCCACGCAACCACCTCCCCAGACAGGCCAAAACCTACTGCCCACTTTTGGGATTGGGTCAAACCATTCACCCGGAAATCTTCTCTCTTAATGGCGGTTGGAGAATTCAAAGTCGCCGCACCTTCCTTAACAACCGAAGTCAACGTAGACACGACCGACACTTTATGTGTGACAACCGGGCTCAGGTTTAGAAATCCCCGCTGAAGAAAATCCCTCACCGGAGAGGGAGGCTTACCCTTATCCTACACTAGAAACACAACATCTCCCTTCTCAGCTGGAACCCTTGGAATCAGAGATAGAAACCCCGGCCCTTGAGCTGGCCTCAAAGCTTCCAACGAATCAGCAAAAAGAATCTCGTCCATATGCACTTTTCTGGCTTCCCTAGCCTTCTGATAGAATTTTAGGAACGGCTTAGAGTTCGACATCACAGTAGAAGAGGAACCCAACCTCTTTCCCAACTCAATCACCCCTGAAAAAGACTAGGAGGAGGTGAAGCAAGACTGAGAAGAAGGAACTTGCAAAGGCAGCACGTCGGAGGACAGAAAATTTGAGCAAGCAACAGCCGAAAAATAGGCACCGAAAGAACAAGACCCAACAGCATTACCTATCGGCCCCGGCGCCAAAGAAAGAATCTCTGGTGGCCTCAGGGAGGGGGGGGGGGGGAACCTAGAATCAGTAGGACTCACCGCCGAAGATGACAATCCCAACGGTGCCAGATCAACCAGAGACACCAAAATTGCTGGAGCCAGCAGGGGGGAAAGTTGAACCGTGAGCCTACCTAATTCTCGAGCTCCTATGAAACCACGACCTCCGACACAGCCAACTCCGCGGAAGGAAGAGTCGAACTTGAAAAGCCCCCGGAAGAACACGAGAGAAGAGAAGCGGCCGTCGAAGACTTATCCAAGACAATCTCCGGGGCAAAAACCTTCGAATTAGAAGAGGAACGCTCTACAAACACCGGAGAAAGCACCGGAGAGCCCAAACCCGAAAGATCATAACCCAAACCCACTGGGGAATCAACAGATCCAAAAATCGGAGCGAAACCCATCCTTATGGCCTTCTTGAAGTTGGGCATAAAGCCCAACCTCCTAGAACCAGCCCATAGACGAATCCCTCTATGACAGAATGCTTAGAAGCCCAGCCCACAATCCGTTTCAGCCCAAAAGATGTCCTACTCCTGCCCAAGTGACCTGAGAGCCTACATACCCAATCCAGCCAAACACCAAAAGACTCGAGAAACCTCCTGAAGATCCCATCCACTTGCCCCGAATCATCACAATCATTGAAGCCAATCGAGCACGCCTCCCTACACCCACTACAACTTCGAACACAGGAGCCAACAACATGATGGTCTTTACCCAAAGGACCAGAAGGATTCCTCTCCAAGATGAAACAATCCACCGCCTACTGGACCGTCGTGCCGGACCACCCCAGCAGAAGAAACTTCTCCACCTCCGCCAACGGGACCAGAGCCTGACCACCTAAGGCAGGGACGGTTGACGACGAGCGCACCACCTCCACAAACGACAAAGGGCCCACTGCCTTTCCCATAAAAACCCCCATTGGAGCGCCATCCCCCTTCTAAATCCCCTGCGAAGTAGACACCTCAGCACCCAGCGACTGAGCCTTTGATCCAAGAAAAGAAAGCATCTTCCGCAACTCACCCACAACCCGAGACCAGCCCCAACCTTCACGGCCTTCAGGGAGCCAAATAGCCCCTTTTCGACCACCCTCAGCATAGGCTACCACCTCTAAGAAGCAGCCGGCCTTGTTCCCACCCCCTCGAACCATCAAGGCTTTCGCATCCTCCAGGAAATATTTGACGAAGTACTTCCCTGAAGCCTTCAAAGCTTCCTCAACAGTGGCTATCAAGCATGTTGAACCTTGGATACCCAAAAAAATGAACCCACAAAACCCCTTCCCTCCTCTCTTCCAACTGGAGTTCAAACAATCATGCCTTCACCGAAAAGGAGAAACATTTCGCTTCCAAAGAGAAGCATCGCTCCATCTTTGCCAAGACTGAAGAGCTACAAGATGAAGCACCATGGAGACACACCCACGAAACACCCCTCAGCACCACCAGTCAAAAACCTGCACCAAACGAGCTCGGAAAAGGAGAAAACCTAGCAATCGCACCCAACAAGAACGAACCAGAACCAAGAACTAGCGGGAAGTACCTACACGCGCCACCGCTAGCAAGGGGAAGCAAAGGAGAGCGGGGGATCGGAGGTGAAGAGAGAGAACGGAGAATGGGGTCTTACAATTCTTACCCCTAAATACTTAAGGGGCTAAAGCACTGAAAACTCATTCGCCCTAATGTCTGGACAAAAGGTTCTCATCAAAATATAGTTTAAGGCTCACAAACGTTCTAGATATCTCATAGTTCCATCTGACTTAAAGATTCTATAAACGACCTACTTTTTGTCTCCCCTTTCCTTCTCTATCTGTCTTTCTCCATATAAATACAAGATCAATCTAAAAATTTGGCAAACTATGAGGATCTAGATGTTGCCAATAATTTAAAAAACTCTTTTAAGGCATATTTGAATGTTGCCAATACTTGTATTATAGCTTCTGTGCAGTTCCCCTGGCGTTTCTATATTAAAAATAAAAAATAAAAAATCCATCCCCTAGTCACCTTCAAAGAAGGAAAATTAGAGGATTTCACAAACTCTATGTCAGGCGTGGATGCTTTCAATGACCTATAATAGCTTGTATACAGTGCCCATGTTTTTCCTACAAAAGAATTCTTCAAGACCCACATGTTTAAAATTCATAGAACTTGGACCAACATACTTCATTGCAATCTCATTCATTTTTATCCTTTCTCATGTATTTTTAATGTTTCTACTACTTTTCCACTAATCTGATCACCTTTTTCCCAGAAAAAAGGGTAGGAAGAAAAAGAACAGTTGAGGGCAGAACACTGTAAAAACATGCCAAGACACAAAAGTTAGACCATCGATAAGCTGACATGTCATTGCTGGATCCAAATTTAAAGCAGTACCACAAAAAAAAGTTCTAGAATGTATTTCATAAATCCACGAATGCATAGATCTATACTTGAGGATCACTTCCAAGTTAATTATACATAAGTGTCTTTGTAGCCCACCATTTTAGTCACCCATAATATAACCTTCCAAATGAAATATGATGAACATGCTCATTTTCTTATCACTGCTGCTGTTGTACCTTCTTATTTATCCTGCTGTGATTCTTATACCCAGCACGTGAAATTAATTAAATTGAAAAATTAGTGCAACAAATGAAAACATATCCCAAAAATTAATGCAACAAATGAGTCTTTGATCAGTTCCCAATTTAAGAAGTTTTCTTTTTCAGAACATGAAACGCTTTACTCCCACCTAATCCAATCCCATTTTCTTTGATATTCAATAAACACAAAGGAAAAAATCAAAATGCAAGTTCTATTTCAAAACTCTCAGTCCACCAACTCTACAAAAACCTCAACAAAACTATCAGAATTATGTTTTATGCTTTTCTGTTTCATAAAGACGTCTAAGTACCTCAACAAAACCCCAGAAAAAAAGATCTTCATGTCTTACAACTTGAATAGTTAAAACATAAAAATACTCATCTATAGCATTTCCTCAATAAACAATAGAGCCTACAAAATTCTCAAAAGCAGTGAGCATTTATTGTAGTAAACAGACACTAAAATATAGTACATTATATTTAGTTAACCAAATCCCAATGCCCTGAAACAGCTGAAATTCAACGTTTTATCATACAATTCCCATTAAATTCATGCAGATGTCATAAAAGTGAAATTGTAAGGAATCAAAAAGAACTACACATAAAAAAAAATAATAATAATAATTAATTAATTAAATTAAATTAAATAATAGTAAATGCCAAAGTCTGGAATTATATCTATAAAGAATCTCCACTCAAGTACGAATAGCATACAACTCCAATTTACGTAGTTAAGTGGAAAAGTTCATTTTTAAGAAATCAAAAGACAGTGACAAAAATTTTACTTTCCATTCCTTTCCCAATTCTCCAACAACCAAAGACCACAAGGAGTACGCAGAATTAAGTCCTCATCACAAACCTAAAGACCATCAATACAACAACATCCTAGGCAAAATTAACACTGCCAGTGCAAGAACGTTCATAAATACAAGCTACTTGGAGTGCAGAAATAAAAAAGTGAAGTGCCAATACAACTTCACTAACAAGAACACTATACTATCCAGTGTTTTGAACCCCCTACATCAACTAAAACACAAGTATGTGCCTTTTGTTGTACGCATTGTTACATACACACACTGGTGACTGAATTTCCCTTACCAAACCTATTAGACTAAGCTGAACCGAGCTTCCCATTTTACCAACCACATTTGCAGCTCCAAATGCTAGACACGAATTCGACTCCCAATTCCTTTCCTCCACGCAGAGACTTAGAGCTCCGAATCCCGTTACCCAATCGACCAAATCCCTAACGTAAAAACTCCACAATACCACAATCACATCGCACCGAGCTGATTAGAAACCCTAATTTCACTCAATTCACAAAATTCAAGAAAAAAACCGAGCACAAAACCAGAATTCGAGATCATGCATGTGATTGAATGAGAGAAAGAGAGAGAGAGAGAGAGTAGAATACCTCGCAGCAGGAGCATGGTCAATGGTCCCTCCGGAGCTGATAACCTCCTCTCTCATCTCTGCTTTGCCCCAAATTTCGAAGCGAGGAAATGAGAGAGAGTAAGTAGAGAGGACTGCTATTTATATTTTATACCCCTGGAATATTCGAGCGTGTAGCCTAATGCGAGTCAAAAGCTCAGTTTATGATGACGTGGAGACGGGTTCAGATTGAATGGATCGGGTTGTTTAGTATCCACTATTACGTACGGGTGCTTGGGAACTGGAAAAACAATGTAAAACTGTTTGAAGGCTTGAAGCCAGGTTGCTAATTGCTTTTTTTTTTTTTTTTTTGAAGGCTAAATATAATTGTTTGTTTTATTTTTGTTTGATAATTAAGGTTTTGAACTTTTTTTTTTCTTTTGAAAAAATGAAAAATTAGTCCATATAATTAACTTAATTTACAAATCACTCTGTGTATAGTATAAAAAATAACTTTAAGAAGGTCCTTTTGGTAAGCAAAAATTATAAATTACTCCATAAAACCGTTTTCCGTCAATAAATTTAATAAAGTCCGTTAGGTTATCACGTCAGTCCTAATAAAAACGCAACACATGCCACTCTTAATTAAAAAATATATATATAAATATATATATATATATATATATATATATATATATATATATATATATATATATATATATATATATTAAAATTTCAAATCTCAAAACTTAAAATGGAGAGATAGTTGCCACCGGAAATGGCCGGCGATACCTATAGGGTGGTCTGACGATACCTCCGGGCCACCCCATAGCAGGCTCAAAATAGATAAATGTTTTTTGTTCCAAAGATATGGCCACATTAAACATTGTGATCCTAAAGCATACTCGTTCACACGTACACATTAAATCAAACCCATGCCATTCCCATATCACATTGATTAGAGAAAAGAAACACAGAGGTACAAACACCAAGACCAACTTCCTGCATCCTCAGGATGACTCCAATAACAGAAGAAATCTTAAAAATAAAAATTCCAATAGATTCAATCCTTGTAGTTGTCTGACTCAAACAAAAGCATAACATTCCTCTACATAAACCATAACATTCCTGATTCCTCTACATAAACCAAATCACAGCAGCTAGATGACAGACTAAGACTCAAATATAAAATCGCATTGTCCACACAAACCCTGACTCTTTTCTAGAAGGACGAGACAACACATTGAGACTTATAACCCATTAGATTCACGCACAAACTCCTTTACTAATTCGGATAGGAAAGGAGGGCGGAGGGCATTGTCAAACCAAACATAGCCATAACACAAGGCTGTGATACAGCCTTTCAAACAAAGAACATTTCATTTTCCAAGTCAGGGTGCAGCTTGAAGAAATTCTGATCAAATG
The DNA here is from genome assembly GCA_028654335.1 of Alnus rubra. Lineage (NCBI taxonomy): Eukaryota > Viridiplantae > Streptophyta > Magnoliopsida > Fagales > Betulaceae > Alnus > Alnus rubra. The sequence continues at coordinate 734,947 of JAJPGS010002491.1, read as the reverse complement.
ACGAAGAGGGTGCTGTTGAAGCTGGAGATTGCCCCTCCTTCATCATTGCCTCGTAGTAGAGTCGCCCTCGATAAGCAACAAGGTCAGCGTAGTACACAGGCGGGACCAACGATACAGGTTTAGTGCACCGAGCAAAGGTAAAACACAAGTCATAAATAAGCTTCTGCAATAGGTCAGAACTAAACCTATGCTCATCCCACAGGACATGATAGTGCGTAGGCTTGCTTGTCCCAATGCTTCCATAGTGACTAAAAAGATAGAAGTCAAACTCGAACGGGTGAACTATTATTGAATCAACAACTGTACCTGGAGACGCATTGCCAGTAGAACCCCCATCCCTTGTGCTCTCCGGAAAGAAACGAGTTTGGTGACGCTTTTGGGCTACTATAAGTGTGATGGTTGGATAATAATTTATAGTTTGAAATGCCCTCTTCAAATCTAACAACTCCTCATTAAGAACCATATCAAATTGGTTGTCACTAAACTCCGTCGCGAAAGACTACGATCTTGTCTGGCCTGACATTATTTAACCGAGCATAAGATTGAACAAGTTCCAAACACATATCCCCAAATTGTAGAATCCTCTCTTTCCGATGGGCTTGCGTGCGGACCCGAGTTGCATAGCGATTTACAGCAGGCCAGTTCATAGTTGCAACAACAGCTGCTATGGATGGACATGTGGTATTCCAAGAACCAGGATGATTGACATCAGCTCCAATGAACATAACATGGGCTTTGCCTCCAAAGTGGGGGAGCGGGTCATTCAGCTCTACATTACTGCCTCCAAGCTTGGCATTTATCTTGATAGCAAGATTTGCAAGAAACTGTCCTTTGCTAGGTTGGCACAAGTGGATAGACAACACTGTGTCACTATACCAAGTTGGGTCTCAGAGATCCACTTGAGAGATTTATAACCATCATCCTTCCTGGACATCACACATAGAAGAATTTGTAAATTACCACCACCCTCTTCATTGACTCTTTCAAGCAGTTCACGCAGTCTTTCAACCCTTGAAAACACACTCATGCTTGTGCGCTCATATAAGAGAGGCTCCTCCATGTGGATCCCCAGATTTTTGCACTTACTAATAAGCTTTGGAATAAAATAATTAGGACGCAAACTTGATCTTTCAGAGGAGCTGAAGTCAATAACACCCCACCGGTCAATTCTTTTACCTTCCACCACCGATTTGCCAACAAGATTCCATTGGCATTTCTCTTCATCAACTTTTACCTTAATCACTCTGCCGTTCGGAGCAACTAACTTCAACTCAGGTGGGTCAATACGGTGTCCTGTAACTATTGTCATGTCTGGGTTTACTTCAATTCCAAAATTGTGAATTATGCCTCCACTGCCAATAAAACAAAACCAAATTTGAGAAAGAAAAAAATGTCATAAAAGTTTAATTACCACATTATTCAGATTGCATTATGTAATTTGATCCAAACCGTTAACATATGGAAATCCATATCAAATAATGTTGACAAAACTAACACTCCTATAATATATCTATATCATATTTCTCATCTACATTCCCTTTATCAACACCCAAATCAGAAAGATACGATAGATGCAAAGTTTATTTATCCAACACTTATTAGTTTATCAGCTATAAAATCATACTAGGCTCCTAATAATAGCATTATAACTAAAATATTTAATTCTAAGGCACTCAAACTACACTATCGATACATGCCTTAGATACACTGCAGCGATAGCATCAATGCCAAATTTCAAAAAAATAAATAAAAAGATGATGTTCATTACTTAGTAGTAACCGGAGGTCGCCAGCATGAGATCCATACAAATACCAAGAACTTTTATATTCGTATCACAGCATGAAAGCCAAGTCCACTATCTTGAAAACATCAGCATATATTTTCATGGGTAAGAGATGTCAAATGATAGCTATTGACAATATACTCAATTATTTACAAGAATACTAAAGTGCAATAATACTATATAGTTCAGAATTTATTTTCAATTGTTGTTTTTTATAAGTAGGAAAAAAAAAACAAAAAACAAAAAACAAACAGCTTTTACCATAAGAATCCATAAACTGTTAATGCCAAAAAACAGTATTGGCTGCTCAATAAAAAAAAAAATACTTGGTTGTAAGTGAGACATCCACCTACAAATATTAACAGCATTCATGCACTTCTATTTGTTGATTTATGAAATAGCAAGGATAAATTTAGGAAAACAACAACAAATGTTCTACGAAAATATTATATAATAATGAAATAAAAAGAAAATAAATTTCATATTCACATACCCACAAGGACCATGTTCTGAACGTACAATGCTGCATATCTCATGCTCCCTGACCTCTGGTCGAACTACTGACAGGTTCTTCAACTTCATGTCACCATTTCTATCTAAATGCTCCTTTGGATATCTTTGCCCCTCAACTAAGTTGCAAAACTCCATAGGTACGTGGTTTTTCTTGTCTCCTTTTCCCAAATCCAAGCAAGGAATATCCTTATAAATAATATCCTTGTCATATTTCTCTCTAAAGTAGTCAACTATTCCAAGTTGCCTTGGTGGATTCTTGCCCTCTGGGTCTTCTGCAATGAATGATATTTGTCTTGTTTTCTCATCAGTAAGACCTCCAATGGTGTACTTCTGTTTACTTTTTCGATGAGTCACAGTGACTTTCAACCCCTTCAGCACATCATTTACTTCTCTCCTAAAGCTTTGGAAATAATTTATGTCAAAACCGTTAATATGCTCCCTGAGGAAATCAATAACTGGCATTTGCTTCCGAAATGCCAAAACTGAATAGTCCAAGCACATTGCTGGGCCCTGAGAGGTGGCCTTTAATCTAGGTTGAAACCCTCTAGATGCCGCAATGCCCCTTCCAAGATCATCTCCTTCCCTAGATTCTCTCGGGAAAAAACTCCGACCAACAGAGATCGTATGTCTAGCTGGATTCTCCTTCATTGCAAGATCCATTGCTTGTAGTATATCGCGCGGGACTGACATGAGATGCCCGCTTAAATAATCCTTCAACTTGCAAAGCTTGAGCTCATTCACAAGCTTGATAGTAACTATATATGACCGACCCTTCGTGTCTTCTCCATTAGAGACTTCCACACGAAAATTTCCAATGGGCAATGATACTGCACTGAAAATGTTCTTCTCACCATCGTATGCAGTCATTGACAAGGGAAATCTGGAAGGATCATCAGAAGATAATTTGTTCCGGATCAAAGACAAAGTAGATTTTGATATTTCCACAGGCCGACCTTTATTGAAAGACACCTCAGGTTTGACATCAACATCATAATGCATTATCACATTCTCTGGATTGAATCTGACAGGAAAATGATTAACGCAAAGCCTGGCAGTTCGAATATTAACTGTACCACCATTATCAGGTCGTTTTACTGGGATAATTCTATCTGAAGCCTCTGGAGAGCCAAACAAAACATAAGAGGGTCAACTTCTGAAGTTCTCAAGCCAATAACAATCCATAAAGATGAAGATTTGGTTAATAGTTGCATGTTTTTATGGGATAAATGCATTTTTAGTCCCTGTAGTTTGAGGTTTTGACAAATAGTTCGATGAGCTTTAAAAAGTGATTAGTCACTCCTTCGAATAAGCAAAAGAGAACAAATTAGTCATTGTCTTTAGAAAGTTGACAACATCCGTTAATTTGCCACATCAACACGAATAAGGCCGGCGAGAAGAGTGACCAAATCATCCAATGGCCATTGGAGGTGGTTCAGCCATCCTCTCAATTTTTTTAAAAGAGTTTTTTTTTTTTTTTTTTTGCCATTGAGAGTAAACGAACCACCACCAATGGTCATGGGGTAACAGCCAGCCCCAGATATGCTCAGAGGGGGTGGTTCGACCACCCCTTATTCTTTTTTTGCTTACCCCTAGGGAGTGAGTAATCACTTTTTAAAAGTCAACGAGCTATTTGTCAAAACTCTAAACCACATTAACCAAAAAGACATTTATCCCTATTTTTATTAATTAGGGTACTATATAGAAAACAATTAATACCACAAAGTACTAGAAACACGACTACTAGACAGTGTTGAATTATACCTTTTATTGTTTGGGAACATCAATACTACTTTTTCTCCACAACCCTTATCTAAACATAAGTATGGCTTATTGCCTTTTAAAGGAAGCCAATCTTAATGAATGATGATCAGTCATCCCACATATTAAAAAATAAATATATGAAATAAAAACAAAAAATATAATCCACAACTTGCAGAAAAACCTCAGTTGTATAATGATATCACTAATTTCACCGTGTATACTTCTTTTTATTTTTTGATACACATCCCGTGTAAAGGTGAAATAGTTAAATCAAATAAGAATACAAATCACGTGTAAATGTGTAATGATGTAATAGTTAAAGCATGTCACAATAGAAGCACTTTAAACTCAATCAATTCTGTACCGGGTTCTAAAAGGCAGCGATGGAATTAGAATTTTTTCCTTGGGGGGCCCGACTAATGAAATAATACAATTAGAAAGAAAAAAAAAAAGTTCAAACATTATATGAGAAAAAAAAGTTTCAAACGAGATTCTTTATATATTAATATTACTTACAACTAAAGAGAAATATGCAAAATTATATCTAATATCTTGCTAATTTGGACAGATATATACAAAAAAATAACACAAACAATTCATAAAGTACAGAGTAAATTCAGAAACGAATCACATACCGGGCACAGGTTCAGGCCGAGATATCTGAGGCTGACGCTGAACTGGTGGAGCAGATTCCACCCGCTGACCCGTAGACACTCCTCCGCCCCTGGCGTAATCACCACCAAGCCCACCCGTAGACGCTCCTCCGCCACTACCGTAACCACTAGCATCATCACCGCCACCACCACGCCCACCCCTCCCCGGTCCTCCGCCCCTACCATAACCATTACTACCACCACCACGCCCACCCCTTCCCTGTCCTCCGCCCCTACCATAACCATCACTACCACCACCACCACCACCCCTACCACTGTTGCTCCACCCCTCGCCGGAACCATCTTGCCTCGGACTCCACTGCTGCGGTTGATGATGATGGCGACCACGACCACCATCTCTTACTCTCCCTCTCCCTCCTCTTCCGCCCCCACCCGCTCCGTCTCTTCCTCTTCCTCTGTGCCCACGTCCTCTCTCCATTGGATCTTTGGGAGCAAATAAAAACTTAAACAAGAGAATTTTGGGTTACAACTTACAACAAACGCATAGAGTGGGAGTTATATATATATATACTCCGTGCTTAGTCTGAAAGGAAGAAAAGGCTTGGACAGCAAGTAAGCGAGTCAGCCAGGCAGTTTTTAGTCCACTACGCGTCAAAATCCAATGTGAGAGGAAGACCGACTTGAGTGAGGACAGAAAAATAGGAGGGAAGGGATTGGTGGAATCTCGAGGCAATTCCGGAAGGTTCCGGTGTAACCGATGGAGATTCGCGAGGGAATGGGTGGAAGAGCGGGCAAATGACGGAGAAATTGATGGGAATTTTCGATTTAATTTTTCTTTTTTTAAAAAAATAATAATAATAAACAAATTAAAAAAAAATAAAGAAAAAACGATTTTTTTAACAAAAAAAAAAACGAAAAATTAACTGAAAATTATATTTAAAAAAATTAAAAGAAAAAAGGAAAAAAATGTTTTTTATTTTTTATTTTTTTTATTTTTTTTGTTTGACTTTTTTATTTTAGATTTTTTTAGTTTTTTTTTTAATATTAATATTTTTATGAATGATATTTTTGTCATTATAGGAGACATTGACATTTTTCGCTCTCCATTTCAAATAGATGGAAAGGATCTCGTTAGTGATTTCAAGATGGGTAAAATGGTCCAACAAATAAAATGATCATTTTACCTCTCTAAAATGAACTAATCATCTCCTCTCCATTTCATTTGAAATGGAAGTGATCCGTTTTTGATAGTCTAAGATGGTCATGTGTACATTTCCTTCTTTTCCTTTTTTTTTTTTTTTTTTTTTTTTTTTTTGAAGCAATTGATGGGAATTTTGGACGAAAGAAATCCTTGCACGAATTGTCCCACTGCATGTACCATACATCACCATGCATTTGGATCTCTCCAGTTCAAGTGAACTGGAGAGGAGCCGGTTAGTTTATATGGAAGGGTAAAATTATCTTAAAAAATATAAAATGATAATTTTACCCTCATATTTGTACTAACTGAAGAGAATTCTTGTCCCATCACCATATGCTAGTACAATGTACGTTATGGACTTGAATTAAAAGAAAAAAGAAAAAAACAAAACAAAGGCCATATCTGATTTCGTTTTTGATGTCTAAATTTAATTCTATTTTTTATTTAGAAAAAAATTCATTTTACCTCTACTGTTGGACCTCTTCTCTATTTCTTTTCTTTTCCTCTTTTTTTTTTTTGTTTTTGCCTCCAATATTTAAAAATTGAAATTTACTCCCACCAAATTTCTATAATTTCAATGTAGCCATTCTGTTATCAAAATCCGTTTATCACAAATTCAATGTTAATATTAAAGTCACAATAATTTTGAGGGATATAAGATAAACTTGTAGCATTACCATAACCAACTACCCCCAAATGTCCCATGGGGTGGTTGGCTTTTTTTCTTTCTTTCTTTTTTTCTTTTTTTTCTCAGAGAAATTGAGGCATTTTGGACTTTCATCTCCTAAAAATCCACGTACGTCACATGTGGACCTCAATTCATTTGAAAATATGAATTTTGTTAATGGAATGACTACAACGACAATTTCATCAACTTGGCGTGGGTACATTGAAAATTTTGAAATATTTGAGGCAAAATAAAAAATAAAGTTTTTTCTTTTTTTTTTTAAAAAAAAAAGTGGTCCAACTTTAAAGATGTAAAATGTATTCTTTTTTAAAAAAATAGATAAATAAATATATATATATATATATATATATATATATATATATATATATATATATATATATATATATATATATATATATATATATATATATATATATATATACTGTTGAAAAAATTACAGAATACATACTGTAATATATTTTTTAAAAATATGTACTGTTTAAAAAATTAAATATGTACTACTAAAAAATTTACAACATATATGTAGTATTTTTACAACACCATATGCATACGGTCACAATAAAAAGTCTCGAAATAAGAGTACTAGTAGCAAATACTTTTGAACACTAGTAACAGTCTCTCTGCCATTTTCTCTATATTTAGAGAACAAAATTAATTTTTGATTATATATAAAAAAAAAACATCTCACAATAGATTCCATTAATTTTCCCTATATCAATTAAATACTTTTTTTTACCTTATTTTATTATTTTTTTTCTTTCTTACTTTTATTTTTTTATCCATTTTTTTTTCTTCTCTCACTTCTTCCCTCGTCTTCTCTCACTTCTTCCCTCGTCTTCTCTCTCTTGCTCTCTCGTCTTCTTCAGCCGATGGCAAGAAGAAAAGTGACAGTCAATGACAAAACCCTCCATAAAAATCATCATCTCCCAGAATCATTCACAGCCCAGTCCTCACAATTATTAAATCCAGTATCACCCATCGGCCGATCAACCGAAGATCCACCGGAAATCACCCCTGCTTTGCCAGAAATTGCCTCACCTGAGTTCACCGATGGCAGCCCACCGACGATTGACTCCTCTGGGTTTGCGGGTTCCGGCGATCTCCCTCTCCGTTCGCATCTCTCTCTCCTGGATTCATTCTCTCAAACTCCCGATCTCCCTCTCTCTCTGATCTCTTGGATTTTCTCTCAATATCTCACGGTCTCTCTCTTTCGTCTCACCCTCTGTTCTTCTTGAAAGAAAGAACAAGTAAAAGAAAGGAAAACACAAAAGAAGTGAAGGAGACGAATGAGAATAAGTGATGCGTGAAGCTAGCCACAAAGGAGGGAGAAAGTCAGAGAAACAAATTTTTTTCATTAAAAAAAGTGATTGGGAAGCTACAATGTTACCTAATACATTAGTAGCACTGTAGCTACCCAACAAAAAAAAAATGTAAATTTGGGTATCTGTAGTGGGGTGATTTTTGTGAAATTATCCATATATTTAAGGAAGGGAACCAATATAGGGAGACTGCTGTTAATGCTCTTATAGGTGGTTCCCTTCCCTGAATATAGGGAAAATTTTAAAAAAAAAAATCACAAAAAATCACCCACATCAATTTTTCTATATTTCCCCAAAACCCTTGGGTAGCTATAGAGATATCCAATGAATTATATAATGATAAAAATGACAAAAAGTAAGAAAAATAATAAAATAAGAATAAAGAAAGAGTATTTAATTGGTACAAGGAAATATAAGAGAATCTATTGTGATTTTTTTTTATAGGGAAGCAAAAAGTAATTTTGTTCCCTAAATTTAGGGAAAAATGCTTAGGTATCTGCTACTAGTGCTCTAAGATCAGGTCAAGTTTTACAACGCAGTGGTTCAAAAAAACTCATAAAGCCTAGAGGTATGGTTGGCCTCTACATATACTGCCAAATTTTAGGTTAATAGGATTTGGGCAGTGATTTATAATCGGATTGTGCTAAATGGTTGTAACTCTTAAAAACAATTTGACAGAGAAGGAAACAGGCACAAAGATGGAGTCGTGATTTATAACTGGATTATGATGAATGGCTCGAGCTCTTTTCATCTCTCACAAGGCTCTTTCCGTCATCTTGTGCGACTTATCTCGCCCAAAATCACAACCTCAGCGTCATGGCTCCACCTTTGCGCCAGTCTCCTCCGCCAAGCATTCCGCCTCCTCCACCGTGTTGGTTGTTGGTTTTGTCAAGGGTTTGAGATTGGATTTCTAAAAATCTAAATTTACTTTCCTCCACCTGGCCTAGCAGCCAACGCGCCACTCCACTGCATCCACCGGCGTTCCTATTCCCCGATGCCACCCGTGTCTCCTTCTGCCTTCCACACGCCGAAGTGTGGTTCTCACGCGACGGCGCATGGATCTCACACACTGTCCTCTGCTTTGCCAAACGTTGAAGATGCTGTTTTTTAGGTTTTTTTGTTGTTTATTTATTTTTATTATTTTATGTTGCTTGGGTTTATCTAGATTTGTATTGGTTGTTAAACTATATGATGCAGCCCCCTCTGAAGTAGCCACATATGCAGCATCACATGCTAAAGCATTCTCTAAAGCAGCCATGGCATCACCCACTACCAATGAGACAACAGCCACGAATGCAACACCACATGATGAAGCCTCATCTAAAGCAACCACGACATCACCTACTGTCAATGAGGTAGCAACCACGCCAGCTATGTCTAGTGAAGATTCGCACCAGCACATTGAAGATACTGTCACCAATGATACTGCAATATCATCCTCTGAGATTACAGCCACCAAAGGAAAGTATCATAAGCACTATGATGGAAATCAATCAGCCACAAGACAACTCACCAATCATGGAATGTCAATGCCCGCATATCATGCTATGCTATGTACCGCCAAAGGAAAGTAGTACACAACATGGAGTCAATCCTGTCCACCAAACATTGATGCAATTACACCAAGATGGAAAGCACCCGAAAATCACTGCCTACCTTGCTTCTTAAGTCTATCAAGATACAATAGCTGTGCATGCTCTCTAGACGTGCAAAATCCTTATGGAAAAAATATGGAGGAGACCCTTTGCTAAATAAACATATTCTGATTGATTGTAAAATTATTCTTTCCTTTCTTGTTGGTTCTGCAGAACTGTATATATACTGATGTACCTTGTAACTTTGGAATTATCAAAGCCTTCTTTGGCAAACGTCCGATTTTTCTTGCTCCTACTTCTTGCAATGGCAGCCTCTTCTTCCAATCTTCTTCCCTCTGCAATGACCAAATCCTCTCCTCCCAACCTCACCTCTCATGAAAAGCTGGAAGGGTCAAACTATCTAAGTTGGCAAACTCAATTTCTCCCTATCCTTCGCAGCCAAGAATCCATGGGTATTGTTGATGGAACTGAACCATGCCCTCCAAAATATGTTGTTGATGAAGCCAACAAGCAAACTCTCAATCCTGCCTATTCTCTTTGGCAAAGAAAAGACCAAACCATTCTCAGTTGGATCAATCTTACTCTCTCCAAGAAAGTCCTCTCAACTATCTATGGCCTAGAAACTTCACGCCAAGTATGGACAGCATTGGCAAATCAATTTGCCAATCAATCCAAACCAGAATTGCCAACCTCAAGACACAGCTGCAAAGTCTTCATCAAGGCCCCAAGAATTGCACTGACTATCTCCAAACTGCCAAAGAATATGCTGATCAATTGGCAGCAGTTGGCAAGCCCATCCCGGATGAGGATCTCATCACCTATATCTCCAATGGACTTAACTCCTCCTTCAACAGTTTTATCACCACCATCTCTATCCCATCTCGGAACAACCAATTGACATTTGAAGATTTTCAAGAGGAGCTCCTAAACCATGAGATGCTGATCAATCATCAACAAGCCAAAGTGATGGACACTTCTACTTTTGCACTCTTCAACCAGAAACGAGGCCACCAAAATTTCTCTCCAAGACCTAGAGGAGGATCATTTCCCAAATTTTCATCTAGACATCTCGGACCCAGATCAAATGCTGCTGCACCTACCACCAGATATAATGTTGTCCCTCCTCCTGCTCAGTACAATAGCTCATTCAGACCTTCACCTCCTCGGCTAGCAGCAAACTCTAGGCCTATATTTTCCACAGCACCTCAGGTTCTTTGCCAAATCTGTGGAAAACTCAACCACTTGGCCTGGATTGCTTTCACAGAATGGATTACTCCTACCAAGGTAGGCGTCCTCCAACTCAATTGCAGGCTATGGTGGCCCAATCCAATTCAACCTATGAGGAACAAGACTGGAATGCAGACAGTGCTGCCAATGCTCATATCACTCATGAACTAGAGAACCTTCATGTTCAGCAACCATTCCAAAGCACTAAAGCTGTTGGTGTAGGCAATGGCAGCACCCTCACTATAGCAAACTCGGTTTCTGCACTCCTTCATTCCCCAAAATCTGATTTTCATCTTCATAATGTGTTGCATTGTCCTCAAGCCGCTGCTAACCTCATTTCTATTCAAAAATTATGTCTTGACAATGACTGTTATTTTATTTTAACCTCTACTCATTACTATGTTCTTAACTTGCAGACACACAAAATCCTGCTGGAAGGGGAGAGTGAGAATGGCATGTACCCCTTAAGGTCTGGGAAGAAGACTCATCAATACAACAAGGACTTCACTGCCATGATTGGAATAAGAACCTCATCCTTAGTTTGGCACTTTAGATTAGGCCACCCTTCTTCAGAGATTGTAACCCGTGTAGTGAAAGATAATAAATTGCCTCTGTCTTCCTCAGACTTGAATAAAATTATTTGCTCTTCTTGCCAATTGGGAAAAGGAAAGAAACAACATTTCCATACATCTAATCGTATTTCTACACATCCTCTTCAACTAATTCATTCTGATTTGTGGACCTCTCCCATTGCTTCTATCACTGGTTTCAAGTATTATGTTGCCTTTATCGATGATTTCTCAAGGTACACATGGATATATCCCTTGCACCGAAAATTTGACACATTTGATACATTTATCAAGTTTAAAACTCTTGTGGAAAATCAATTCTCCATCAGCATAAAACAATTTCAATCTGATGGAGGGGGTGAATTCACCTCCCTCCAATTCCAATCCTTTCTCACAGAACATGGCATAGCCTTCCGTAAAACATGTCCCTATACCTCTCCTCAAAATGGAGTTGCTGAAAGAAAACTAAGACACATCCTAGAAACTGGTCTCACCCTCTTAGCCCATGCTCACCTTTCTAATCAATATTTGGTTGACTCCTTCCTCACTGCTGTGTATACCATCAATCGCCTTCCTTCACCTACACTCAATCATCTTTCTCCTTATGAAAAACTCTACAAACTATCACCTGACTACCAGAAATTCTGAGACTTTGGCTGCTTCTGCTACCCCCTACTCTGACCCTATGGCCTCCACAAACTTAACTTTCGGTCCAAACCTTGAATATTTCTGGGATATCACTTTGCTAGCTACAAGTGCTTAGACCCGGTGACAAACAAAGCTTATCTCTCCCGCCATGTGGTATTTGATGAGTCCTCATTTCCTGCCAAGAAACATGTTGCTGCACTGCTCCCTTCCCAGCTCTCCTCTTCAGGTAAATCTGATCCCTTTCTTTTATCTATTGCTCCCTTATCTATCCCCACTTACCCTTCTACTGATTTGCCTTCTCCCCATGTGTCTAACACACCTTCTGATGCCTCTAATTCTCAGCTACCCTCTCCTGAACTACCTTCCCTGCCCTTTTCCCTTCCTGGTACCTCTGACTTGCTGTCAACCGAGTCCCTCCCATCTACCCCTTCCTCACCATCCCCTCCTCCTTCTCCTGATCTCCCTGTTGATTTGTCTCCTGGTGACCCTCTTCCCACCTTGTCCCCTTCCCCAATGCCGTCACCCCCTGCTCCCTCTTCCTTCCTCCCTTCTACTGATACTTCCCTAGCTCCCTCTTGTTCTCAATCCACTCATCCCATGACAACTAGATCACACACAGGTCATCTTCGGCCCACCCACTTTCCTGGCTTCAAACTTTATCATAGTCGATATCCTTTCCTTAGCTATGTTTATGCTCTCCCTGAGTTTGAACCCTCTTGTTATAGTAAGGCTGCAGCTGATCTTCGCTGGCAGGCAGCCATGGCAGCTGAATTTGCTGCCCTCACCTCTACTGGCACCTGGTCTCTTTGTCCTTGCCCACAGAATCAACATGTGATTCACAATAAATGGGTGTTCAAGATTAAAAGGAAGGCAAATGGCTCGGTGGAAAGATTCAAAGCCAGACTTGTTGCGAAAGGCTTTGAACAGCAGGCTGGGATAGATTATACCGAGACCTTCAGTCCTGTAATAAAACCTGCTACCATTCAACTTCTATTAACTCTTGCAATGAACTTTGGTTCGCCAATTAGACAGCTTGATATCTCTAATGCATTTTTACATGGTTATTTATCTGAGGAGGTCTATATGGAGCAGCCGCAAGGCTTTGTTGACAAGGCCAATTCTCAGCTTGTTTGTAAGTTGTATAAGGCTATCTATGGCCTTAAACAAGCCCCCAAGGCCTGGTATACGAGGTTGTCTCAGTTTCTATTGGATCTTGGTTTTATAGCCTCTCTTGTTGACACTTATCTGTTTCTTCACATCAATGGCAGCATCAAGCTTTTCATTCTTATATACGTTGATGACATTATTGTGACAGGTACTCACCCCCACCTTATCAGTGCTCTCATCTCCAGAATGCAGCAAGAGTTCCCTGTCAAGGATCTAGGTCCCTGAGCTATTTTCTGGGCATTCAAGTTACTCGAAACTCCACTGGTCTTCATCTTTGTCAGTCCAAGTATGTGGCTGAAATCCTCACTCCGACTCATATGGCTGATGCCAAACCTGCTACATCCCCATGTACTTCCGGCTCCAAGCTTTCCAGATTTGATGGTGACCTCTTGCTGGACTTCTCAGCCTATCGCAGCTTGGTTGGAGCCCTACAATACAGTACTCTCACTGGCCGTGACATCGCTTACTCTGTGAACCAATTGTGCCAGCACTTGCATCATCCAACCTCTGTCCATTGGATTGCTGCCAAGAGAGTCCTCCGGTATCTCAAGAGCACTAGTGACCATGGCCTCACCTACGCTCCATCTAATTTGTAGCTCAATGCGTTCTGTGACTCCGACTGGGCTGGCAGTCTGGATGACAGGCGCTCCACTTCTGGCTTTGCAGTGTTCTTAGGTGAATCCCTTCTCTCTTGGAGTGCCAAGAAACAACCGGTAGTATCACGCTCCAGCACTGAGGCCGAGTACCGGTCTTTAGCTCTTGTCACTGCTGAATTATTTTGGCTACGGATGCTTTTCTGTGAATTACACATCCCTCTTCCCACTACTCCTGTGATCTGGTGTGATAATGTTAGTGCACTTGCCCTTGCCTCTAATCCGGTGTATCATGCCCGCACTAAGCACATTGAAGTGGATTACCACTTTGTACGTGAGAAGGTGCTCAACAAAGATATCTCTCTTGCCTTTATCTCTACAGCTGACCAGATTGCAGACGTGTTCACTAAGGGTTTGCCTGCTGCCCGCTTTCATTTTCTCAAATCCAAGCTGAAGGTGACTTCTTCCCCTGTCAGCTTGCGGGGGGATGTTAAACTATATGATGCAGCCCCCTCTGAATCAGCCACGTATGCAGCATCACATGCTGAAGCATTCTCTAAAGCAGCCACGACATCACCTACTGTCAATGAGGTAGCAACCATGCCAGCTATGTCTAGTGAAGATTCGCACCAGCACATTGAAGATACTGTCACCAACGATACTGCAATATCATCCTCTGAGATTACAGCCACCAAAGGAAAGTATCATAAGCACTATGATGGAAATCAATTAGCCACAAAGACAACTCACCAATCATGGAATGTCAATGCCCGCATATCATGCTATGCTATGTACCACCAAAGGAAAGCAGTACACAACATGGAGCCAATCCTGTCCACCAAACATTGATGCAATTACACCAAGATGGAAAAGCACCCGGAAATCACTGCCTACCTTGCTTCTCAAGTCTATCAAGATACAACAGCTGTGCATGCTCTCTAGACGTGCAAAATCCTTATGGAAAAAATATGGAGACCCTTTGCTAAATAAACATATTTTGATTGATTGTAAAATTATTCTTTCCTTTCTTGTTGGTTTTGCAGAACTGTATATATACTGATGTACCTTGTAACTTTGAAATTATCAAAGATCGCTTTCTATATTCTATCCTTTTCTTTATTGGTGCCTCTTTATTCCGCAGTTCCAAATTTGGACTTTAACAGTGCTTCTACCACTTCAGCCTCCTTCAGGTGGTTGTCATTGTTCTTAAGTAAGAGTATAGATAAGCTTGTCTTACTTTATACCCCTTTAGCTTTTGTAACCGCCTTGTGCGGCCCCTTGAGAGAGCTGGGTCACTAGTTTGACCCACCAATTTTTCATTTATAGGATCATTCACTTATTCTTCCTTTCGGATTAAAAATGTGAAAGATCCTTCCCTATAACTATTTTCTTATTTAATTAGGATAAATAAATAAATTAAAAAAAGGAGATATTTTGTGAGTCGTAGTTAAAGAGAATGGTTGAATTTCACAAATATTATGAGAGATTATAAGATAGATGGCATATACTTGAATTTCACAAATATTTAGCCTAACATATTTTACATGGGAATGGTTGTCTCGGAGTCAGAGAGGAACACTCTCTAGCCAGACAGTTTTGCTCAACAATGACAAACCTTTGAAATTTGATCTGCAAGTAAAGTAAGATGTGTCCTTGAATACAAATAATACAATAATAATTATAGAAGTCCATTAGGTTCTATATATATTCCATCCATCTTGACTGGAGACCCCCTGCTACCTTGCTGTATTGTTTTTTAAGATTGCATAATTTATTATAGAATTTGTTGGGGATAAATCCCACTCAACCCGATCCAAAGAGGAGTCAAATAAGGTCCAAACAGATAAGGTGATATCAGATCAGAAGTCTAAGAAGATATCCAATTAGAAGTCTAGTAAATGATTAAAGTCCAATTAGAACTCGGACAGCAGTTCTAAATCAACAAGGAACAGGAGTCCTAATCCAGGTTTGACTCCACCTCTACGCCTATAAATAGGCTCATACCCCAGGTATAAACTAAGACTCAATTTTATTCATAAAGCATTATTTTCTCACAGAATCTAACTTAGGCATCGGAGCGGGACCCCCGGAAGGGTCCCTAGGTTTTGTTGTTTTGCAGAGTTATTGAGAAGCGTGAAGAACATCAAAGGAACGTGCAGATTCACACCATACCGGAAACTGTACCAACAGTTTGGCGCCGTCTGTGGGAAACGATTTTTCGTTCCTCATAAAAAAAAAAAGATCCAGCATGGTGATGAACAGGGATGAGCGTGAGGAAGAAGATCACAACAGCAACATTAATCCTCGGAGGGAGGATGACCGCCAAGGAGATCTGAGCAGAATTATTGCCGAGCTGGAGAGAAGGTGCACGTACATGGAGATGGAAAGAAAGGACAAAGGCAGATCCGTAATGGTGGACAAGCTCCTAATGGGTACAGACTCACCCTTCACCAGACGGGTGGCAGACTATCAGCTTCCCGATAAGTTTAAGGTACCCCAAATTCTAAGTTATGCAGGAGACAGAGATCCCTTGGATCACCTAGAGAATTTCAAAGCTCATCTAGACCTTCACGGGACACCCGATGAAGTAGCATGTCGGGCCTTCCCTCTTACTCTTGCGGGGAATGCCCGAGACTGGTTCAGGAAGCTGCCCTCGAATTCTGTTGATCAGTTCAAAGAATTATCCAAGATATTCCTAACGGAGTTCTTGGCTTTCCGGACAAGGAAGAAGCCTTCGGGATATTTGCTATCATTGCACCAGCAGGGCAATGAGAGTCTTAAGGAGTTTATGGCTCGGTTCAACCGAGAGAAGGCTACGGTAGAAGATCCGACCGAGGATATGATCTTTGCTGCCATTTATCAGGGAATTTCACCCGAGGAGCCTTTGATGAAGAAGTTGATCCGAAAGCAACCGAGTACCTTGCAGGGCCTCATGGATAAGGTAGAAGAATTCATTAATCAGGAAGAGACGCTGAAGTCTATGGCCAGTTCTAGACTACCCCGAGAGACAGCCCCAGAAAAGAAAAGGAAAGAATTCAGGAAAGCTGATTGGGAAGAGCAGAGGCAGGTAAAGAAGTTCACAGATTACAACTTTACACCTCTCAATGCCGAGATATCAGAAGTCCTCATGGAGATCAAGAAAGATCCGGCGTTTCGGGAACCACAAAAGATACCAGGTAATCCTCCTTATAAGAATGCAGGGAAGTATTGTGATTTCCATAAACAAGCAGGTCATTACACCGAGGGGTGCGTAACCCTAAGGTTGTTGATAGAAGAATTCATAAAGAATGGCAAGCTAGTTCGGTTCTTGGGAGAGCGACGGAACCATCCAGGAAACAACAGGCCTCGGAATCATCAGGACTATCAGCCCCGAGATCAACAGCCACGGGATTACTATCCCCGAGACCGCCCTCAGCTAGACGAAAGGCATCAAGAGAATGCTCCCCGAGATGACATAGAAAGAAGAGAGGACCGAAGAAGCAGAAGCCCACAGCATAGAGAGCCGAGGCAACAGCAGTATCTGCCCGTGATCCCATAAAAAGGACTCTCGGGAATTTCAGGCTTGCTTTTATTTTTCAGTATTTATATTTGCAAAGAACTAGACTTTTATTTTTAATTCAGACTAGACAGAAAATTCCCCAGATTTTGGGAATAAGTATTTTCAGAATAAATGAATAAAGCTGACTTAAGCATCGGAGTGTTCCCGGTCTAGGGACCGGGAACCCGTTGATGTTGCTTCTTTTGCAGGCAAAAACTCTCGGATCAGTCCTTGCCGAGAGCAAAACAACTTCTCGGATCAGTCCTTGCCGAGAAGGAGCCTCTCGGATCAGTCCTTGTCGAGAGCAAAACAACTTCTCGGATCAGTCCTTGCCGAGAAGGAGCCTCTCGGATCAGTCCTTGCCGAGAGCAAAACAACTTCTCGGATCAGTCCTTGCTGAGAAGGAGCCTCTCGGATCAGTCCTTGCCGAGAGCAAAACAACTTCTCGGATCAGTCCTTGCCGAGAAGGAGCCTCTCGGATCAGTCCTTGCCGAGAGCAAAACAACTTCTCGGATCAGTCCTTGCCGAGAAGGAGCTTCGGATCAGTCCTTGCCGAGAGCAAAACAACTTCTCGGATCAGTCCTTGCTGAGAAGGAGCCTCTCGGATCAGTCCTTGCCGAGAGCAAAACAACTTCTCGGATCAGTCCTTGCTGAGAAGGAGCCTCTCGGATCAGTCCTTGCCGAGAGCAAAAACAACTTCTCGGATCAGTCCTTGCCGAGAAGGAGCCTCTCGGATCAGTCCTTGCCGAGAGCAAAACAACTTCTCGGATCAGTCCTTGCCGAGAAGGAGCCTCTCGGATCAGTCCTTGCCGAGAGCAAAAC
This sequence comes from Alnus rubra, assembly GCA_028654335.1. Classification (NCBI taxonomy): domain Eukaryota; kingdom Viridiplantae; phylum Streptophyta; class Magnoliopsida; order Fagales; family Betulaceae; genus Alnus; species Alnus rubra. The sequence goes on along the minus strand of JAJPGS010002491.1, from coordinate 716,909 downwards.
AACTTCTCGGATCAGTCCTTGCCGAGAAGGAGCCTCTCGGATCAGTCCTTGCCGAGAGCAAAAACAACTTCTCGGATCAGTCCTTGCCGAGAAGGAGCCTCTCGGATCAGTCCTTGCCGAGAGCAAAACAACTTCTCGGATCAGTCCTTGCCGAGAAGGAGCCTCTCGGATCAGTCCTTGCCGAGAGCAAAACAACTTCTCGGATCAGTCCTTGCCGAGAAGGAGCCTCTCGGATCAGTCCTTGCCGAGAGCAAAAACAACTTCTCGGATCAGTCCTTGCCGAGAAGGAGCCTCTCGGATCAGTCCTTGCCGAGAGCAAAACAACTTCTCGGATCAGTCCTTGCCGAGAAGGAGCCTCTCGGATCAGTCCTTGCCGAGAGCAAAAACAACTTCTCGGATCAGTCCTTGCCAAGAAGGAGCCTCTCGGATCAGTCCTAGCCGAGAGCAAGAAGAAACTTCTCGGGGGTCGGATTTAACCCTCGGGTTTTGCAGGTTTTTTAAGAGACAGGGAGAAAACCCTAAGGAAAAACAAGAAGGTAATGGGGGGGGGGTAAGATTTAACCCTCAGGTTTTGCAGGTTAGCAGGTTTTCAGAAGGAGACAAAGATCGGGTTTCCTTAGACATGGAATTCCCATTATTCAAGCAAGCTTCGGATAAGGGAATTGGGGGGTAACTGTTGGGGATAAATCCCACTCAACCCGATCCAAAGAGGAGTCAAATAAGGTCCAAACAGATAAGGTGATATCAGATCAGAAGTCTAAGAAGATATCCAATTAGAAGTCTAGTAAATGATTAAAGTCCAATTAGAACTCGGACAGCAGTTCTAAATCAACAAGGAACAGGAGTCCTAATCCAGGTTTGACTCCACCTCTACGCCTATAAATAGGCTCATACCCCAGGTATAAACTAAGACTCAATTTTATTCATAAAGCATTATTTTCTCACAGAATCTAACTTAGGCATCGGAGCGGGACCCCCGGAAGGGTCCCTAGGTTTTGTTGTTTTGCAGAGTTATTGAGAAGCGTGAAGAACATCAAAGGAACGTGCAGATTCACACCATACCGGAAACTGTACCAACAGAATTAATTTTAATATTATCCAAACTTCATTCAATATGGGTGGGCATAATTTTATTCTCTTTTAGGTCGGCATAAGAAAGAAAAATTTAAAGAAAATTGTATAACTTTTTGTTATTTTAGATTTTTTTAATAATTTTTTTAAATATTAATATTTTTATGAAGGGTATTTTCTTTATTAAAAGGGACATTGACATTTTTTTGGTAGTTTATGAGAGACATTGACACAATTAGTAGTTTAAGAGACATTGACAATAGAGTGATAGTTTGGCAGATAGATCATCTCCATTTCAACTGAAATAGAAATGACCCAGTTAGTGATTTCAAGAGGGGTAAAATGGTCAAAAAAATAAATGATCATTTTACCCTTTAAAATGAATTAACCGGCTCATCTCAATTTCATTTGAAATGGAAACAATTTGTTTCTTATAGTTTGAGAGAGTCATGCGTACTTTTTTTTTTTTAATAAGTAATTGATGGGAGTTTTGGACGAAAGAAATCCTTGCACAAATTGTCCCACCGCGTGTACCATACATCACCATGCGTTTGGATTCTCTCTAGTTCAAGTGAACTGAAGAGGAGCCGGTTAATTTAAATAGGAGGGTAAAATTGTCCAAAACAATATAAAAGAACAATTTTACCCTTATGTTTGTACTAACTGGCTCCTCTCCAGTTCACTTGAACTAGAGAAGATCCTTGTCCCATTACCGTATTCTAGTACAATGTACGTTATGGATTTGAATTAAAAGAAGAAGAAAAAAAGGGACAACATATACCTCACTTCGTTTTTTCGATGTCTAAATTTTATTTAGATAAAAAAAATACATTTTACCTTCGGTACTGTTGGACCTCTTCTCTTTCTTTATTCTTTATTCTTTTCTTTTCTTTTCCTTTATTTATTTATTTTTGCCTACAACAGTTAAAAAAATTGAAATTTACTACCACCAAATTTCTATAATTTCAATGTTAGGTTATCACGTCAGTCCCAATAAAAACGCAACACATTTCACTCTTAATTTTTTTAAAAAAATATAAATATATTAAAAATTCAAAACTCAAAACTTAAAATGGAGGGATGGTTGCCACCAAAAATGGTGGGCGATACTTATGGGGTGGTCCGACGATACCTCCGGGCCACCCCATAGCAGGCTCAAAATAGATAAATGTTTTTTGTTCCAAAGATATGGCCACATTAAACATTGTGATACTAAAGCATACTCATTCACACGTACACATTAAATCAAACCCATGCCATTCCCATATCACATTGATTAGAGAAAAGAAACACAGAGGTACAAACACCAAGACCAACTTCCTGCATCCGCAGGATGACTCCAATAACAGAAGAAATCTTAAAAATAAAAATTCCAACAGATTCAATCCTTGTAGTTGTCTGACTCAAACAAAGGCATAACATTCCTCTACATAAACCAAACCACATCAGCTAAATGACAGACTAAGACTCAAATATAAAATCACATTGTCCACACAAACCCTGACTCTTTTCTAGAAGGACAAGACAACACATTGAGACTTATAACCCATTAGATTCACGCACAAACTCCTTTACTAATTCGGATAGGAAAGGAGGGCGGAGGGCATTGTCAAACCAAAGATAGCCATAACACAAGGCTGTGATACAGCCTTTCAAACAAAGAACATTTCATTTTCCAAGTAAGGGTGCAACTTGAAGAAATTCTGATCAAATGACGAAGAGGGTGTTGTTGAAGCTGGAGATTGCCCCTCCTCCATCATTGCCTCGTAGTAGAGTCGCCCTCGATAAGCAACAAGGTCAGCGTAGTACACAGGCGGGACCAACGATACAGGTTTAGTGCACCGAGCAAAGGTAAAACACAAGTCATAAATAAGCTTCTGCAATAGGTCAGAACTAAACCTATGCTCATCCCACAGGACATGATAGTGCGTAGGCTTGCTTGTCCCAATGCTTCCATAGTGACTACAAAGATAGAAGTCAAACTCGAATGGGTGAACTATTATTGAATCAATAACTGTACCTGGAGACATGTTGCCAGTAGAACCCCCATCCCTTGTGCTCTCCGGAAAGAAACGAGTTTGGTGACGCTTTTGGGCTACTATAAGTGTGATGGTTGGATAATAATTTATAGTTTGAAATGCCCTCTTCAAATCTGACAACTCCTCATTAAGAACCATATCAAATTGGTTGTCACCAACTCCGTCGCGAAAGACCATGATCTTGTCTGGCCTGACATTATTTAACCGAGCATAAGATTGAACAAGCTCCAAACACATATCCCCAAATTTTAGAATCCTCTCTGTCCGATGGTCTTGCACGCGGACCCGTGTTGCATAGCGATTTACAGCAGGCCAGTTCATGGTTGCAACAACAGCTGCTATGGATGGACATGTAGTATTCCAAGAACCAGGATGATTGACATCAGCTCCAATGAACATAACATGGGCTTTGCCTCCAAAGTGGGGGAGCGGGTCATTCAGCTCTACATTACTGCCTCCAAGCTTGGCATTTATCTTGATAGCAAGATTTGTAAGAAACTGGTCCTTTGCTTGGTTGGCACAAGTGGATAGACAACACTGTGTCACTATACCAAGTTGGGTCTCAGAGATCCACTTGAGAGATTTATAACCATCATCCTTCCTGGACATCACACATAGAAGAATTTGTAAATTACCACCACCCTCTTCATTGACTCTTTCAAGTAGTTCACGCAGTCTTTCAACCCTCGAAAACACACTCATTCTTGTGGGCTTATATAAGAGAGGCTCCTCCATGTGGATCCCCAGATTTTTGCACTTACTAATAAGCTTTGGAATGAAATAATTAGGATCCAAACTGGATCTTTCAGAGGAGCTGAAGTCAATAACACCCCACCGGTCAATTCTTTTACCTTCCACCACCGATTTGCCAACAAGATTCCAATGGCATTTCTCTTCATCGACTTTTACCTTAATCACTCTGCCGTTCTGAGCAACTAACTTCAACTCAGGTGGGTCAATACGGCGTCCTGTAACTATTGTCATGTCCGGGCTTGCTTCAATTCCAAAATTGCGAGTTATGCCTCCACTGCCAATATATAAAACAAAACCAAATTTGAGAAAGAAAAAAATGTCGTAAAATTTCAATTACCACATTATTCAGATTGCATTAAGTAATTTGATCCAAACCGTTAACATATGGAAATCCATATCAAATAATGTTGATGAAACTAACACTCCTATAATATATCTATATCATATTTCACATCTACATTCACTTTATCAACACCCAAATCAGAAAGATACGATAGATGCAAAGTTTATTTATCCAACACTTATTAGTTTATCAGCTATGAAATCATACTAGTCTCCTAATAATAGCATTATAACTAAAATATCAAATAATCTTGAAAACATCAGCATATATTTTCATGGGTAAGAGATGTCAAATGATAGCTATTGACAATATACTCAATTATTTACAAGAAAACTAATGTGCAATAATACTATATAGTTCAGAATTTATTTTCAAGTGTTTTTTTTTTTATAAGTAGGAAAAAAAAATAAAAACTTTTACCATAAGAATCCATAAACTGTTAATGCCAAAAAACAGTATTGGCTGCTCATTAAAAAAAAAATTGGTTGTAAGTGAGACATCCACCTACAAATATTAACAGCATTCATGCACTTCTATTTGTTGATTTAGGAAAACAACAACAAATGTTCTACGAAAATATTATATAATAATGAAATAAAAAGAAAATAAATTTCATTTTCACATACCCACAAGGTCCATCTTCTGAACGTACAATGCTGCATATCTCACGCTCCCTGACCTCTGGTCGTACTACTGACAGGTTCTTCAACTTCATGTCTGCATTTCTATCTAAATGCTCCTTTGGATATCTTTGCCCCTCAACTAAATTGCAAAACTCCATAGGTACGTGGTTTTTATTGTCTCCTTTTCCCAAATCCAAGCAAGGAATATCCTTATACATAATATCCTTGTCATATTTCTCTCTAAAGTAGTCAACTATTCCAAGTTGCCTTGGTGGATTCTTGCCCTCTGGGTCTTCTGCAATGAATGATATTTGTCTTGTTTTCTCATCAGTAAGACCTCCAATGGTGTACTTCTGTTTACTTTTTCGATGAGTCACAGTGACTTTCAACCCCTTCAGCACATCATTTACTTCTCTCCTAAACCTTTGGAAATAATTTATGTCAAAACCGTTAATATGCTGCCTGAGGAAATCAATAACTGGCATTTGCTTCCGAAATGCCAAAACTGAATAGTCCGAGCACATGGCTGGACCCTGAGAGGTGACCTTTAATCTAGGTTGGATCCCTCTAGATGCCGTAATGCCCCTTCCAAGATCATCTCCTTCCCTAGATTCTCTCGGGAAAAAACTCCGACCAACAGAGATCATATGTCTAGCTAAATTCTCCTTCATTACTAGATCCATAGCTTGTAATATATCGCGGGGGACTGACATGAGATGCCCGCTTAAATAATCCTTCAACTTGCAAAGCTTGAGCTCATTCACAAGCTTGATGGTAACTATATATGACCGACCCTTCGTGTCTTCTCCATTAGAGACTTCCACACGAAAATTTCCAGTGGGCAATGATACTGCACTGAAAATGTTCTTCTCACCATCGTATGCAGTCATTGACAAGGGAAATCCAGAAGGATCATCAGACGATAATTTGTTCCGGATCAAAGACAAAGTAGATTTTGATATTTTCACAGGCTGACCTTTATTGAAAGACACCTCAGGTTTGACATCAACATCATAATGCATTATCACATTCTCTGGATTGAATTTGACAAGAAAATGATTGACGCGAAGCCTGCAGGCAGTTCGAATATTAACTGTACCACCATTATCAGGTCGTTTTACTGGGATAATTCTATCTGAAGCCTCTGGAGAGCCAAACAAAACATAAGAGGGTCAACTTGTGAAGTACTCAAGCCAATAACAATCCATAAAGATGAAGATTTGGTTAATAGTTGCATATTTTTATGGGATAAATGCATTTTTATTCCCTGTAGTTTTAGGTTTTGACAAATAGTTTGATGAGCTTTAAAAAGTGATTAATCACTCCTTGAAATAAGCAAAAGAGAACAAATTAGTCATCGTCTTTAGAAAAATTGACAAAATCCTTTAATTTGCCATATCAACACGAATCAAGCCGGCGAGAAGGGTGACTAAATCACCCAATGGCCATTGGAGGTGGTTCGGCCATCCCCTTAATTTTTTTAGAAGACTTTTTTTTTTTTTTGCCATTTGGGGTGGCCGAACCACCACCAATGGTCATAGGGTGATAGCCAGCCCCAAATATGCTCAGAAGGGGTGACTCGACCACCTCTTATTCTTATTTTGATTACCTCCCAAAAGTGAGTAATCACTTTTTAAAAGTTAGCGAGCTATTTGTCAAAACTCTAAATCACAGTGACCAAAAATACGTTTATCCCTATTTTTATTAATTGGGGTACTATATAGAAAACAATTAATGGCACAAAGCACTAGAAACACAACTACTAGACAGTGTTGAATTATACCTTTTATTGTTTGGGAACATCAATACTACTTTTTCTCCACAACCCTAATCTAAACATAAGTATGGCTTATGGCCTTTTAAAGGAAGCCAATCTTAATGAATGATGATCAATCATCCCACATATTAAAAAATAAATATATGAAATAAAAGCAAAAAATATAATCCACAACTTGCAGAAAAACCTCAGTTGTATAATTATATCACTAATTTCACCGTGTATACTTCTTTTTATTTTTTGATACACATCTTGTTTAAAGGTGAAATAGTTAAATCAAATAAGAATACAAATCACGTGTAATGATGTAATAGTTAAAGCATGTCACAATAGAAGCACTTAAACTCAATCAATTCTGTACCGGGTTCTAAAAGGCAGTGATGGAATTAGATTTTTTTTCTTGGGGGGCCCGACTAATGAAATAATACAATTAGAAAGAAAAAAAAAGTTCAAACATTATATGAGAAAAAAAAGTTTCAAACGAGATTCTTTATATATTAATATTACTTACAACTAAAGAGAAATATGCAAAATTATATCTAATATCTTGCTAATTTGGACAGATATATACAAAAAAATAACACAAACAATTTATAAAGTACAAAGTAAATTCAGAAACGAATCACATACCGGGCACAGGTTCAGGCCTAGACATCTGAGGCTGACGCTGAACTGGTGGAGCAGATTCCACCCGCTGACCCGTAGACGCTCCTCCGCCCCTACCGTAACCACCAGCATCGTCACCACCACGCCCGCCCCTCCCCGGTCCTCCGCCCCTACCATAACCATCACTACCACCACCACCACCCCTACCACCGTTGCTCCACCCCTCGCAGGAACCATCTTGCCTCGGACTCCACTGCTGCGGTTGATGATGATGGCGACCACCACCACCACCACCACCACCATCTCTTCCTCTTCCTCTCCCTCTCCCTCCTCTTCCGCCCCCACCCGCTCTGTCTCTTCCTCTTCCTCTGTGCCCACCTCCTCTCTCCATTGGATCTTTGGGAGCAAATAAAAACTTAAACAAGAGAATTTTGGGTTACAACTTAAAACAAACGCAGAGAGTGGGAGTTATATATATGTATATACTCCTTGCTTAGTCTGAAAGGAAGAAAAGGCTTGGACAGCAAGTAAGCGAGTCAGCCAGGCAGTTTTTAGTCCACTACGCGTCAAAAGCCAATGTGAGAGGAAGACCGACTCCAGTGAGGAAAGAAAAATAGGAGGGAAGGGATTGGTGGAATCTCGAGGCAATTCCGGAAGGTTCCGGTGTAACTGATGAAGATTCGCGAGGGAATGAGGGGAAGAGCGGGCAAATGACGGATAAATTGATGGGAATTTTCGATTTAATTTTTTTTTTCTTTTTTTTTTTTAAAAAAAAAACAAATTAAAAAAATAAAGAAAAAACAATTTTTTTTAACAAAAAAAAAACGAAAAATTAACAGAAAATTATATGAAAAAAAATTAAAAAGAAAAAGGGAAAAAAATGTTTTTATTTTTTATTTTTTTAAATTTTTTTTTGTTTGACTTTTTTGTTTTAGATTTTTTAATAATTTTTTTAGTTTTTTTTTCTTTAAATATTAATATTTTTATGAATGATATTTTTGTCATTAGATGAGACATTGACATTTTTCAGTAGTTTAAGGAGGAGATTGACACAATTTGTAGTTTGAGAAGACATTGATAATGAGGTGATAGCTTGGGAGAATGATCCTCTCCATTTCAAATGAATGGAAAGGATCTCGTTAGTGATTTCAAGATGGGTAAAATGGTCCAAAAAATAAAATGATCATTTTACCTCTCTAAAATGAACTAACCGGCTCCTTTCCATTTCATTGGAAATGGAAGTGATCCGTTTTGATAGTTTGAGAGGGTCATGTGTACTTTTCCTTCTTTTTTTTTTTTTTCTTTTTTCTTTTTTATTTTAAGCAATTGATAGGAACTTTGGACGAAATAAATCCTTGCACAAATTGTCCCACCGCGTGTACCATACATCACCATGCATTTGGATCCTCTCCAGTTCAAGTGAACTGGAGAGGAGCCGGTTAGTTTAAATGGGAGGGTAAAATTGTCTTAAAAAATATGAAATGATAATTTTACACTCATATTTGTACTAACTAGAGAGAATTCTTGTCCCATTACCATATGCTAGTACAATGTACGTTATGGACTTGAATTAAAAGAAAAAGAAAAAGAAAAAACATAGACCATGTCTGATTTCGTTTTCGATGTCTAAATTTAATTTTATTTTCGATTTAGAAAAAAATACATTTTACCTCTACTGTTGGACCTCTTCTCTTTTTCTTTTCTCCTCTTTTTTTTTTTTTTTTTTTTTTTTTTTTTCTTTTTGCCTCCAATATTTAAAAATTGAAATTTACTCCCACCAAATTTCTATAATTTCAATGTAGCCATTCCGTTATCAAAATCCGTCTATCACAAATTCAATGTTAATATTAAAGTCACAATAATTTTGAAGGATATAAGAGAAACTTGTAGCATTACCATAACCGACCACCCCCAAATGTCCCATGGGGTGGTTGCCTTTTTTCTTTCTTTTTTTTTTTTCATTGAAATTGAGGCATTTTGGACTTTCATCTCCTAAAAATCCACGTACGTCACACGTGGGCCTCATACCATTCGAAAATATGAATTTTGTTAATGGAATAATTACAATAACAATTTCATAAACATGGCGTGGGTACATTGAAATTTTTTAAATATTTGAGGCAAAATAAAAAATAAAGCTTTTTTTTAAAAAAAAAAAAAAAAAAAGTGGTCCAACTTTAAGATGTAAAATGTATTCTTTTTTAAAAAAAAAATAAAAAAATATATATATACTGTTGAAAAAATTACAGAATATATACTGTAATATATTTTTAAAAAATATGTACTATTTAAAAAATTAAATATGTACGACTAAAAAAATTACAACATATATGTAGTATTTTTACAACACCATATGCAAACAGTCACAATAAAAAGTCTCGAAATAAGAGCACTAGTAGCAAATACGTTAGAGTACTGCAGCAGTCCCTCTACCATTTTCTCTATATTTAGAGAACAAACTAATTTTTGATTCCCTATAAAAAAAATATCTCACAATAGATTCCCTTAATTTTTCATATATCAATTAAATACTCTCTTTTTTTTTTACCTTATTTTATTATTTTTTCTCTTTCTTACTTTTATTTTTTTATCCATTTCTTTTATTCTCTCACTTCTTCTCTCTCTTGCTCTCTCGTCTTCTTCAATCGATGGCAATAAGAAAAGTGACGGTCAATGGCAAAACCCTCCATAAAAATCATCATCTCCCAGAATCATTCACAACCCAGTCCTCATAATTATTAAATCCAGTACCACCCATCGGCCGATCAACCGAAAATCCACCGAAAATCACCCCTGCTTCGCCGGAAATCGCCTCACCTGGGTTCACCGGTGGCGACCCACCAACGATCGGCTCCTCTGGGTTTGCGGGTTCCGGCGATCTCTCTCTCCCAGATTCATTCTCTCAAACTCCCGATCTCCCCCTCTGTTTGATCTCTTGGATTTTCTCTCTGTCTTTCTTGGTCTCTCTCTTTCGTCTCACCCTCTGTTCTTCTTGAAAGAAAGAACAAGTAAAAGAAAAAGAAAACACAAAAGAAGAGAAGGAGATGAAGGAGACGAAGTGATGCGTGAAGCCAATCGTGAAGGAGAGAGAGAGTCAGAGAGACGAATTTTTTTCATTAAAAAAAGTGATTGGAAAGCTAAAGTGCTACCCAATACATTGGTAGCACTGTAGCTACTCAACCAAAAAATGTAAATTTGGGTATCTATTGTTGTGACGACCCATTTTTTTTTTTTTTTTTTAAAACATAAATGAGTCATCATAGTGACACAACTACGTGTCGCTCAACCAACATACGATACGCATTCCACAACATGTACCTGATAATCAGAGTTACATCTACGCAGCAGATAACACATAGCAACTATATCAACATAGCGGAAGGCATATCTATAGACAATATTGTTAATCACAAAAGAGCCACTACTGTTTCTATCTGTTTAAGGCTTAATACATAGTTATTAAAACATACCAAAAGACTAGCTCATAAATACAAGTGTCACAGGCGACACGAGCCATAAACAAAACTACCAAAAGGCGGATAACCCATGGTCCAACCATTACAACTGTCCGTCGGGCTTTAGTCATAATATCCCAAGCTCTATGCTATGGCGTCATCCATTAGATTCACTGAACTTGCAGTCAAAGCATAAGAGTTTGTACGGTTGTGGAGTTAACCACATCCGTACAAGTGAAAGTATGAGTTCACCACCTCAGTCCTAAATTACCGAAGCCTCAGTATTATAAGACTCACTAAGAAATCTAGGCATACGTCATACATGCATACAAGAGTCATCAATATCATTCTCAATCTATTATGTCCATACCACACAACATCAATTACAAGTCACCCATTTCATCATATAACACCCCATATTTTTAAGATATTGATATATGATTTAAGATTTAATAATAAGGAAAAGGAATAAATATAAATATAAATAATCATTTATTAAGTGTTTATAGTTTTAGTTTAATAAAAGTTTAAACGGATCTTAAATTTTAGAATATTGAAAATAGGGTCAAACAAACTCCGTTTTGGTCGATTCAAAAGCTGGAACGCTTGTCTTGAAGTCTTTTAGCTACCCTCCGAATTTCATAATTTTTGGACTTCGTTAAGGATACGAAAACAGCCGCGAAAAATACTATATCTGTTTTGGACGAAAATTGATATATAACATTTATGGGCCCATTTTATACCCACATTATTTAAACAAACCAGCCCAGCACATGAAGTTCAGCCCAGCCCAAGATTGATTCAGTCCTCTCTCACGTTCCAGCAGGTGGTTCTCCCTTTAATTGATTTTTTTTACAAATACCTCCCCTTCTTGAAGCCAAACGTGTTGCCCAAGCTTGTGTCTAACCAAACTTGCTGCTCAAGGGTGATTCTCGGCCATGGATCTAAACGTGCTGCCCAAGTATAAATCCCAGCCTTTGATCTTTCTTGCTCCCCAAGCTGAATTCCAGCCATTAGATGAGATCAAAACTGATCAATCTTGGCCATCCAAGCTTCTATATATTGAGAGGCACTTCACGTTCAATCTTCACGCCTCACTTTTCTTCTTTCTTCTTCAGTTTTTTCTGTTTCTTCTCTATTTTCTGCAGAAACAGCAGTCCCTCTCCCTTTGATTATTTACGCCCAGTAACACAGAAGAGAGAAACCTCTTCTTTGTCTCTTCACTCTCGGGTCAGCAGAAGGGTGTGTAAGTTCTCTCTTCTACCTCTTTTGTTGGTTTGATCTTTTGAGTTACAGAAAAGAAAAAAGAAAAAAGAAAAACATTAAAGGATCCTCTCAAAGTCTCTCTCTCTTTCGAGCTCTCTGTCCTGTGCTGTGTGTGTGTGTCCGTGTAACAGAAAAGAAAAAGGAAAAGCAAGAAGAAAGATAGAAAAGAAAAGAAGATTGGAAAGGAGGAGATAAATAAATAAAGAAAAATAAAAGAAGGAGAAAAGGGAAAGAAGGGGACCGGATAAGGAAAAAGAAAAAGGAAGCCAATAAAAAAAAATGGACCCACTTCTCTCCTTCATCATCTTACCTTTTTGGTTTAGTTGTTTTAATATATATTTATTAAAGAAAAAAGTAGAAGAGGAAAAGATAAGATAAAATATATATATATATATATATATATATATATAATATATATATATATATATATATATAAGGAGAGGATACCTTAGTTTAAGTTTTAGGCTTCAAATCTCATAATATTTCTCTAAACTTTTTCTTGCAATTTATTTAGGAGAAGGTAGCGAAAATACTGCTGAGAAAATACCAGGTAAGGGAAACATTACCTCAAAACCCCGGCAAAGTTTTAATAAAAATTTTCAAGAGAAAAGTCAGAAATTTTCTAAAACTCTTTCATGCTTTGATACTACTTATATTTCCGTCATGAAAATACTCTTATCATATAATGTGATTGGAATCTCATGTAATCATACATAGCTTATATTTGTTACATATGAGCAAATGATGGTATCATAGTATATGTTATGAAATCATAGTTTTCAAAGGCATATGTTACATATGAGCAAAGGTTGATATCATAGTACATGTTTCATCTGCACACAGTTTTACCCCCGCAGCACCATGTCATAGATATCCGGATTCCACAGTTTCGTAGTTTCATAGGGTAGCATGGCAAACACACCGAATGACGGTTACGCTAAAGTGTGTGCTACCAGCTGGGGTGGCCTTAACCTAGGGAAGTTCTCAACCCGGTACGGCTCTCCCCTGTGACGACATGATGGGCTCATAGTCGTCTTTTGAGACGAGCCAAATGTGCGCCGATCATGGTTAATTAGCGGATATTGGGCCAAGGGAGGTTAAAACTTACACGTTGTATAAATGATTCATGCACCATTCATTCTTCATTTGATCCAATTATATGTCATTTAACTGTTTCTTTACTTGCTAAATTATTTGAGTTTTATTTAGAATTTCTGAAAAATATCATGCTCTTGTTTGTTGTGCTTTCCTTACTGAGTTGTCGAACTCACCCATTTTTCCCCCCAATCTTTTCAGATGACACTGTAGACCGGAGTCTTGTCTTTATGGATGGCATAGACCCCACCCCTAAGACAATAGATCGATAAAGACCGGCCTAACTTTTGTATTGTGTATATGTTTTTTTTGAAATTCCTGGAAATATGATGTAATAACTAAGAACTACTATATATATATTCATATAATGAAATATAGCCATGTGCTATTCCTGGGAAAATGTGTACATGTTTTAAATTATAGAAATGTTTTATAACTCAAGTTCGTGTTCCCCTTATATCCCAAAACGGGGGTGTGACACATCATGCTACTATAAATTGGTTTCATTCAATTAACATCATACAACACATGCCAGAAGCAACAACCCTGAACTTATCGTCACTGCAGGTAGAAGCAATAACTCTAGACTTACGCATAGAACACCAGAATATCATCTCATACGTGTTAGAGCTACGACTCTAGGCTTACCATTAACACCGTCTGTAAAGCCACATACCTGCAGGGGCAACAATATACAAGTGCTAGAACCACATACCCTAGACTTACCTCTTATAACTCCGCCTGTAAAGCCACATACCCGCAGAACAAACAAATACACGAGTGTTAAAGCCACATACCCTAGACTTACCTTGTATACAAGTACTCATAACAATCATTATCACAGGACTTATATTCAAGTGCCAACAACCAAACTCAATCACATTATTCTCAATCATCCACCTTTCAACACATACTACAATACCACCACATATATATCCAACTTCATGTTATTCAATCCCTAATAATTCCCACATATCAATATCAACCATCTCAACATAATTCTTAATTCAACACTTCACAACTCAATCATCAATACATATCTTCATCAAAATTCCATAACCATATACATATCCCAACTTAATCACAAACAATTTTATCAACAAATTTCATAATCATAAACAACCAAGATTCATCAACATCCTTTTATCCATACAATTTACAATCCACTCACATGTAACTTAATGCATATCTCTACATTATCTCATTATCACATTTCCATTCACAATACAAATCTCTTGCATTCTTCAATATCAATTCAGCAACACATAACATATTCATGCAATACTCAACATCAATTCAACGTCGTGCCATCATTCACTTGTAGCTTAATGCATATCTCTACATTATCTCATTATCACATTTCCATTCACAATACAAGTCTCATGCATTCTTCAATATCAATTCATCAACATATATCATATTCACAATATAGTTCATAATTTCATATACCAAATCATCATCGTAGAGTTAATATCCAATTAAACCAAACATAGCAATTCATATATCTAAATTCCTAAGGTCCCTCAGTGAGTAGAATACTCACCTGGTTGCGCGGATATCAAGCTTTAACCAAGCTTCCTAGTCAACTTCTCACAGTGTGCCACAAAATTCACCCAAATGAAATCCAACCCTTGGTGAAAGTTTAGGAAGCTCCAAACCGCGAAAATCCTTAAACCAATCGGTAGAAACGTAGATCGGGCTTCGTAGATCATGTTTCCGAAGTCAGATTTGAGTTTGGACGGTCAGATCTCCATAGATCATGGGTTCAAGGTGAAAAACCGAGAGAGTGGGGGAGAGATCCGGCGAAAATTCATGAGAAAAGGCTCACTGCCTAACTTAATGCAGGAGCCATCCGGACGGGGCTCTCATGCCGTTCGGACGCGCGACATTTTAAAACAAGCCGTGCGCCCATTTAGTGCCCGTCCGGACGCGGATAAGTTACCGTCCGGATGCGCCTGAAAATGAGGCCTCCGCCTCATTTAAGTGAGATACCGTCCGGACGAGCCTCTGCGCCGTCCGGACGCGCCACTATTTATTTTAATACATATATATTTTAATTTTCAATTTCTATTTCCTTTATTTCTTGGACTTTCTACGTGTTTCTGTACGTGTCTTATTGCATTTTCTAGACATCTAGTTAGTCTTAGTCGTTTATCCACTAGATTTTCTTAAAACATAATTTAAAATTCGGGTCATTACAATTGTTGGGTATTTTTGTGAAACTATCCATATATTTAGGGAAGGGAACCAATATAGAGAGACTGCTACTAGTGCTCTTATAGGTGGTTCCCTTCCCTAACTATAGGGAAAATTTGAAAAAAGTCATAAAAAATCACTCACATCAATTTCTCTATATTTCCCCTACACCATTGGGTAGCTACAGTGCTACCCAATGAATTATATAATGATAAAAATGACAAAAAGTAAGAAAGTAAGAAAAAGAATAAAATAAGAATAAAGAAAGAGTATTTAATTGTTATAGGAAAATATAAGAAAATCTATTGTGAAATTTTTTTTTTATAGGGAAGCAAACAGTAATTTTGTTCCCTAAATTTAGGGAAAATGGTTAGGTGTCTGTTGCTAGTGCTCTAAGATCAGGTCAAGTTTTACAACGCAGTGGTTCAAAAAAACTCATAAGTCTAGAGGTATGGTTGGCCTTTGCATATACTGCCAAATTTTAGGTTAATAGGATTTGGGCAGTGATTTATAACCGGATTATACTGAATGGCTGTAACTCTTAAAAACAATTTGACAGAGAAGGAAACAGTGCAAAGATGGACTCGTGATTTATAACTGGATTATGATGAATGGCTCAAGCACTTTTCACCTCTCACGAGGCTCTTTCCGTCGTCTTGTGTGACTTATCTCGCCCAAAATCACAACCTCGGCGTCACGGCTCCACCTCTGCGCCAGTCTCCTCCGCCAAGCATTTTGCCTCCTCCACCGTGTTGGTAGTCGGTTTTGTCAAGGGTTTGAGATTGGATTTCTAAAAATCTAGATTTGCTGTCCTCCACTAGTCCCAGCAGCCAATGCACCACTCCACTGCATCCACCGGCATTCCAGCTCCTCGACGCCACCGGCCGTGTCTCCTTCTGCCTTCCATGCGCCGAAGTGTGGTTCTCACGTGACGGTGCATGGATCTCACACGCAGTCATCTGCTTCGTCAAACGTTGAAGATGTTGTTTTTTTAGGCTTTTTTGCTACTTTTTTGTTTTTATTATTTTATGTTGCTCGAGTTTATCTGGATTTGTGTTGCTGCCTCTCTATTTTGCAGTCCCAGATTTGAGCTCTAACAGTGCTTCTACCACTTCAACTTCATTCGGGTGGTTGTCGTTATTCTTAAGTAAGAGTATAGATAGGCTTGTCTTACTCTATACCCATTTAGCTTCTGTAACCGCCTTGTGCGGCCCCTTGAGAGAACTGGGTCACTAGTTTGACCCACCCCTTTTTCGTTTATAGGATCATTCACTTCTTCTTTCTTTTGGATAAAAAATGTGAAAGATTCTCCCCTATAACTCTTTCCTTATTTAATTAGGATAAATAAATAAAGAAAAAAAAAGGAGATATTTTGTGAGTCGTATTTAAAGAGAATGATTGAATTTCACAAATATTATGAGAGATTATAAGATAGATGGCATATACTTGAATTTCACAAATATCTAGTCTAACATATTTTACATGGGAATGGTTGTCTCGAAGTCAAGAGGTACACTCTCTAGCCAGACAGTTTTGCTCAACAATGACAAACCTTAGAAATTTGATCAGCAAGTAAAGTAAGATGTGTCCTTGAATACAAATAATACAATAATGATTGTAGAAGTCCATTAGGTTCTATATATATTCCATCCATCTTGATTGAAGATCCCTGCTACCTTGCTGTATTGTTTTTTAAGATTGCATAATTTATTGTAGAATTAATTTTAATATTATCCAAACTTCATTCAATATGGGTTGGCATAATTTTATTCTCTTTTAGGTAGGCATAAGAAAGAAAAAATTAAAGAAAAATCGATTTTTTTTTTAATTTTTTTTTAAAAAAAAAACTAACAAACGAAAAAAAAAACTGAAAATTACATAATTTTTTTTTTAAAAAAAAAAACCCCGTTTTTTTTTTCTTTTTTGTTTAACTTTTTGTTATTTTAGATTTTTTTAATAACTTTTTTATTTTTTTTTTAAAGTATTAATATTTTTATGAAGGGTATTTTTGTTATTAAATGGGACATTGACATTTTTCGGTAGTTTAGGGGAGACATTGACAGAATTAGTAGTTCTGGGGACATTGACGATGAGGAGATAGTTTGGGAGAAATATCCTCTCCATTTCAACTGAAATGGAAATGAGCCGGTTAGTGATTTCAAGAAGGGTAAAATGGTCAAAAAAATAAAATGATCATTTTACCCCTCTAAAATGAATTAACCGGCTCATCTTCATTTCATTTGAAATTGAAAGGATTTGCTTCTTATAGTTTGAGATGGTCATATATACTTTTTTCTTTTTCTTTTTCTTTCTTTCTTTTTTTTTTTTTTTTTTTTTTATAAGTAATTGATGGAAATTTTGGACAAAAGAAATCCTTGCACGAATTGTCCCACTGCGTGTACCATACATCACCATGCATTGGATCCTCTCTAGTTCAAGTGAACCGGAGAGAAGCCAGTTAGTTTAAATGGGAGGGTAAAATTATCCAAAAAAATATAAAAGAACAATTTTACCCTCATGTTTGTACTAACTGGCTCTTCTCCAATTCACTTGAACTAGAGAGGATCCTTGTCCCATTAACATATGCTAGTACAATGTACGTTATGGATTTGAATTAAAAGAAGGAAAAAAAGACCATATATACCTGACTTCGTTTTTTCGATGTCTAAATTTAATTCTAATTTTTATTTAGAAAACAAAAATATACATTTTACCTCTAGTACTGTTGGACCTCTTCTCTTTCTTTCTTTCTTTCTTTTCTTTTTTTGCCTACAATATTTAAAAAGTTGAAATTTACTCCCACCAAATTTCTATAATTTCAATATAGCCATTCCATTATCAAAATCCGTCTATCACAAATTCAATGTTAATATTAAAAGTCACATTAATTTTGAAGGATACAAGTGAGACTTGTAGCATTACTATAGTCGACCACCCCCAAATGGCCCATGAGGTGGTTGGCTTTTTCTTTCTTTTCTTTTTTTCATAGAAATTGGGGCATTTTGGACTTTCGTCTCCTAAAAATCCACGTACGTCACACGTAAGCCTCTTTTCATTCGAAAATACGGATTTTGTTAATGGAATGACTACAATAACAATTTCATAAACTTGGCGTGGGTGCATTGGATTTTTTAAAATATTTGAGGCAAAATAATAATAATAATAATAAAAAAAAAAAGAATGGGGAAATTACACTTTACCCCCATGAAGTTGACACAAATTCGTAATTTTGGTACCAATGTTTCAATTGCGTCAATTGCAACCTATAAAGTTGAAAAGATTTTCAAGTTACCTGATGAGTGCTAAATATTGTGTATTTGGACCCCTTGATTTGCACTAGTTAGACCTTTAGCCTTGTTATTTTCTAATGTTTTGGTTAGTTTTTGTGTTTTCTGTTTCTGTAGGACAATAAGAGAGGAATGACAAACTTCATAAGGAAATAGCTGGAAATTCAGAGATCTTGGAAAGTCGATCGATCGAACTTAAAATTGATCGATCGAAACTTTGCCCGAAGTCGATCGATCGAAATTAAAAGTCGATCGATCGAAATTTCCCAGAAAATGCTTTTGCAGAGCGTGCCAGAACGCCCAATCAGAAGCCAAAAAGCAGTCCTCCCTCTGATTTCCGCTGCAGAACACGCTGGTTTCGTGTTTGTGGTTGTCTCTAGCTGCAGAGGAACCCTAGAGGAGGGTAGATGAGTCATTTCTTGCCCTAGCTTTCTTCTATAAAAGCCATAGCCATCCCCTTGTTGAAGGGGTAGTAGAGAGAGTAGGAGAGGAAAGAATAGAGGAGAAACTCTGTAGATAGGTTTAATTTCGTGTTTCTTGTAGTGTAATTCAGTAGTTTATTTTCAGATACTTTCTCTTTGTAGAGCTTTTCTTTCATTTCCATGGTTGTTCATCATTTTCTTGTGGTGTTCTTAGTCATGGAAGGCTAGTAACCTCAACTAGGGTTGAGGATGCAACCTTTCCATTGATGACACTCACAATCTTGCTGTACCACTTGCACATTTAATGATATATCATGTTGGTTGTTCAAGTTCCATTCATTTAAAGCTTTATATTTTGCAATGAATGTGGTTAGTGGTGGATAGAGGACATTTTATGTGTTTCAACCGACTAATACATTGTTTTATCGGTTTGAATGATGATATCCATTGTGATTGAATGATACATTGGATGTTTTGATTTCAATCGGTACTTGTTAGAACAGTTTTCAGTCCGGTGACGTGTAGATCTTTGATTCGCCGTGTTCTTCGTAATCTGCAAGGAAGAACAAACAATGCGTCAGAGGGGGGTCTCCCGACGTCCCCTCTCCGATGCCTAAGTCAGTGGGCAATTTTGGAGAGTATTGAGAGTCGAGAGTTTAGTATATTTTCAGCATATATTCAAAGTATATTTTGTACCTGGGGTAGCAGCCTATTTATAAGCACATAGTTCTCAACCGCATTGTCCACCTTCATGTCATGGCTGAGTGGGACCCTTAGTGGGATGAGATAGAGGTTGAGTGGGAGAGTGGGAAAGTGGGACACTTACTCCTCATGGGATAATGTATTTATCCCATGTGTTCCAAATATAGCATTCAAGGTGTTATAAGATTCTGTTAAGCCTTAGTGACTGAGCGAGTCAAGTTGGGCCAGCAATATCAACTGGGCCCTGGTTCGGGTATAGGCCCATTTGCCTAGGGGATGATAATTTCCCTAACAGATTGTCTCGAAGACTTCTTATCTCGGAAATTTTTTGTCTCGGAGACATTTTCAAACTTGGAAAATTTTTCGTCTCGGAAATTTTTTGTCTAGGAGACATTTTCAGACTTGGAAAATTTTCCATCTCGGAGACTTTTTTAGTCTCGAAATTTTTTTTGTCTCAGAGACTTTTTTAGTCTCGGAAAATTTTTTGTCTAGGAGACATTTTCAGACTTGGAAAATTTTTTGTCTCAAAGACATTTTCAGTCTAGGAAATTTTTTTGTCTCGAGACTTTTTCAGTCTCGGAAAATTTTTTGTCTCAGAGACATTTTCAGACTTGGAAATTTTTTTGCCTCGGAGACATTTTCTTTTGTAAGGGTTGTCTCCCTGTTTGGTTTGTTGTGATGACTTTTGCCGAAGCCGGATCCTTGAAATCTATTAGAACAGATGTATATATGTATCAAATAATAATTAGTTTGCACACCTGAGTTGATAGGCTGATTTCCAAGCAAATGTGGTTGTTGGCATTTGATGATGTTTAGAGCCTTAGCTGAGGCTTTGGATGCTCTGACTGGTGTCGAGGCTTTTTTGCGCTCAAATCGTGCCGAGTAATCTCGAGGCAGGATGAGGTTGTAGTGCTTGAATCCCCTCAACGTGATTCAAGCCTCGCATTTGTCCGGTTTGAATCCCCTCAACGTGATTCAAAACTCGAGCTTGACCGACTTGAATCCCCTCAACGTGATTCAAGCCTCGGCATTGGTCGGTTTGAATCCCCTCAACGTGATTCAAAACTCGGAGCTTGACCGACTTGAATCCCCTCAACGTGATTCAAGCCTCGGCATTGGTCCGGTTTGAATCCCCTCAACGTGATTCAAAACTCGGCATTGTCCGGTTGAATCCCTCAACGTGATTCAAACTCGGAGCTTGACCGACTTGAATCCCCTCAACGTGATTCAAGCTCGGCATTGGTCCGGTTTGAATCCCCTCAACGTGATTCAAACTCGGCATTGGTCCGGTTTGAATCCCCTCAACGTGATTCAAAACTCAGAGCTTGACCGACTTGAATCCCCTCAACGTGATTCAAGTCTCAGAGTTTGTGATGGCTTTTTGCGTTTTAGTATGCAACACAGGGTCTTCTGGACGCCACCTGTCTTCCAAAGAATATTCTTTAGTTGGTTGTCATCAAAATTCTCTCGACGGGCCCTCTTGACGAGCTCTTGACTTTTGTAGCCAAGGAAGACCTGCGTTGGAGAAGCTTGACAAAGCATGAGTATTTTTTCAGAATTTTCTGATCTCGCTAGATAGAAACCTCTGGTATGAAATATTAGCCTTGATTGTGTCTAAAAGGCACATAAGTATGCATATATGCAGCAGAATCTAGCAATTAACAATTTATTAATGCAAAGTATGCAAAATTGCACTAAGATTCAATCATGCAATTTGATATAGTCTTCTGTTTCAGTTTTTCTATTTTAGTGAGTTGGTACCCCCCAACTTTTATACTTAGCTAATTGTTAGCTAAGTATGAAAGTTTAGGATATTTGTTTTGTACTACGAAGGAAAAGTTTGTGAGTACCATCCAATTTTTAGACTTGATGTGTAATCATTTTTATATGTTGCGGTGAGAAGTTCATTTTAAACTTCACTCATCAATGCATGAGATATATTTGACTGTCTAAAAATTTATGAATAGGCTAGCATAAATGAAAATGCAAAGAGTAAACTTATCTCCATATTCGATGAAGTTGTGCATTTAGCCTCGATCGGATTGCTCCCTTGGCTTGGAATGTTTCCACAGCTCTGAATTTATCTTTGTCTCGGATTTTTATCCTCGGAAAAATTGGAGCCTCGGTCGGATTAAAGCTTCGGTCGAATTTTATCCTCGGTAAAATTGGATCCTCGGCTCGGATTTTACTTTCGGTGAAATTGGACCCTCGGTCGGATTTATCCTTGACTCCGATTTTTCACCCTCAGCTCGGATTTTCATGGCTTCAGATTTTTCAACCTCGGCTCGGAATTTATTCTTGGGTCGGGTTTTTTTTTCAGCTCGGAATTTCACCCTCGGTCAGAATTTATCCTCGGCTCGGATTTTCACAGCTTCAGATTTTTCACCCTCGGCTTGGATTTCACTCTCGGTGAAATTGGACCCTCGGTCGGATTTTCAGGGCTTCAGATTTTTCAACCTCGGCTCGAAATTTATCATCGGCTCAAATTTTTACCCTTGGGTCGGATTGGATCCTTGGCTAGGATTTCACCCTCGGAAAATCGGAGCCTCGGTCGAAATTTATCCTCCGTAAAATTGGATCCCCGGCTTGGATTTCACTTTCGGTAAAATTGGACCCTCGGCTCGGATTTTCAAGGATTCGGATTTTTCACCCTCTGCTCTGATTTTATCCTCGGCTCGGGTTGTTTTCTTCAGCTCGGAATTTCACCCTGGGCTCGGATTTTCACGGCTTCAGATTTTTCAACCTCGGCTCGGAATTTATTCTTGGGTCGGGTTTTTTTTTCAGCTCGGAATTTCACCCTCGCTTGGATTTCACTCTCGGTGAAATTGGACCCTCGGTCGGATTTTCAGGGCTTCATATTTTTCAACCTCGGCTCGGAATTTATTCTTGGGTCGGGTTTTTTTTCAGCTCGGAATTTCACCCTCGGTCAGAATTTATCCTCGGCTCGGATTTTCACAGCTTCGGATTTTTCACCCTCGGTTGGATTTACCCTTGACTCGGATTTTTCCTTTGACTCGGATTTTTACCCTTGACTCGGATTTTCACGGCTTCGGATTTTTCACGCTCGGGAAAATTGAACCCTCGGCTCGGATTTTCATGGCTTCAGATTTTTCAACCTCGGCTCGGATTTTCAAGGATTCGGATTTTTCACCCTCTGCTCTGATTTTATCCTCGGCTCGGGTTGTTTTCTTCAGCTCGGAATTTCACCCTGGGCTCGGATTTTCACGGCTTCAGATTTTTCACCCTCGTGAATTGATCATTTTTTACGACATTGGGAGAGAAAAGTCTCCCTGGTAATATCCTGTAGCTATTCTTTCAACCAACACATGTCGTAGAGTGAGCCTAGACAGTGAGGATTGCGATGGATACTCGGTCGTAATGTTTGAGCTCGGAAGGTAAGCTTCTTGGGAAAAGACAATCGGGCCTTTGCTCTGAAAATTGTACCTGGTTCGACTCCCTGTATAACGCCTGAAACCGTTTGTGCTGATCTCGGCCTCTGAGATACTTTTCCTTTTGAAGAAACGTGGATCTGGATGTGTGTTATTGGGGACTGGACATCACTGGATCGCTTGATCGTAGATCTCTGTTTCGACTTTTGAGCAATTGAAGAATTTCCTGCAACAAGATGCCTTGAATTCTGATGCTGAGTATTGCCATGTGTATTTCTCGAAGTTGGAACAACATCGCTAGTAACATTATGCGGACCAACTTTTGCCCATAAATTGAAGTGTCAGTTCCACGGTCAATTTTGCATATATGAAACGTAAATGATTTTTATCAAAACACAATTATCAATTTCCAAAATCATATGCTGCCTCCTTTTATGAATTTGTACAAAGTGCACGGAAATCGAAAGATTAAAAGCAGGTCTTCCTATTAACCTTTGTTGTTAGAAAACGAAGAGATAGAAGAACTTCATCAATTATCATAATATTTTTATTATTCTTGAGATTCTGTATGTCATCTTCTTGAATATTAGTCAAACAAGAGGCTATTGAGTCAATTGCTGAATGCTAAAAATTAACAAATTGACCGAAAACACGTTAAAATAAACTTATCTCATTTTTGATGGGGTGAGTATCGATTTGGTGCCAACTGAGAATAAATCTGTCAGATTTGCTGCATGTAAGCCCAGATCCGTGCGAATCCGCTTTTGTTGATGAGAGATGTGATTTGATCGTAAGTCACCATTATGAATTTTATTTTTTTTTTTTTTTTTTTGCAAGAAACGATTCGTCGATTCCCACAGATGGCGCCAAACTGTTAGAACAGTTTTCAGTCCGGTGACGTGTAGATCTTTGATTCGCCGTGTTCTTCGTAATCTGCAAGGAAGAACAAACAATGCGTCAGAGGGGGGGTCTCCCGACGTCCCCTCTCCGATGCCTAAGTGAGTGGGCAATTTTGGAGAGTATTGAGAGTCGAGAGTTTAGTATATTTTCAGCATATATTCAAAGTATATTTTGTACCTGGGGTAGCAGCCTATTTATAAGCACATAGTTCTCAACCGCATTGTTCCACCTTCATGTCATGGCTGAGTGGGACCCTTAGTGGGATGAGATAGAGGTTGAGTGGGAGAGTGGGAAAGTGGGACACTTACTCCTCATGGGATAATGTATTTATCCCATGTGTTCCAAATATAGCCTTCAAGGTGTTATAAGATTCTGTTAAGCCTTAGTGACTGAGCGAGTCAAGTTGGGCCAGCAATATCAACTGGGCCCTGGTTTGGGTATAGGCCCATTTGCCTAGGGGATGATAATTTCCTAACAGTACTCTTTGTGATTTGTCAATGTGTTGGATTCATTTAATGGTTCTTGGGTTTATGGTTAAGAAACTTGAATAACACCCTAAGCTTAATGTTCTTTGGGTGTTCAAGTGAAAACCAAGAAGTGTGAGTTGTAGGATTTGGTTTGGTGGATTCCTTAACCTTAGTTCCTTTTAATTTACATACTTCATTACATCTCTTTTAGTTAGTCTTTTGTTCTTGAATCAATTCTCAAACCTTTGGAACTAGGTTAAAATGAGGTTGATTAAGCAAGACACCAATATTTGACCATTTCCCTGTGGATTCGACCTCGCACTTGCACACACTATATTGCAAATGATTAGTGCGCTTGCGAGTACTATTTAAAACACACATCATTACCCCGTCCGTCCAAAATCGCCATCTTAAGTGACGGAAGTCAAACCACGTGCGCGGCAGGTAATTTTTAGTGAGAAATTAAGACTAAAATACCCTCATGTATTTTCACACGTTCCCCTAGCCTCTGTATCCTTCTCCTCTCTCTCCCCCTCCCTCCCTACGCAATCTGGCTCGTTGTCGAGTTCGACAAGGCCGACACGGACGTCGAGGTCGACCAAGAAACTCCCTCGAGAAGTGCTTCTAACCATGTGGCCGGAGCTGAGCGGAATCGGGCAAGTCCACCTCGACTCAGTTCACAACAATTGCCACTGCCACTACTTTGTGCTCTATTTTGGGGGGTCTAAAATAGAGCATGGTCTTTACCTCTCTGTGAAATGCCGGAGTAGTATTTTCATGACTGCTTGGATATCATTCCTATTTGAATAAGAATGTTCGGTGGACGACCTTGACGATGGCAACAAATCAATTGTTACACATCAGAGAGAGCTTCAAAATCTTTCAAGCTTCATATAAAAATGAAACAATGTATACAGGATGATTTTGTAAAGTATTGACCTAAATTCAGACATGGTCACATGGCACGTGCTTCCTCTTTGCATTGTATTTTATGGGAGCAAATTCATAGGCTTAGTCAAATTTAGATAGCCAACAAATCAATTATTACGTACATGTCAGAAATCTTTTTATCCTCATTGTTTCATGGCGTCGAATTGTCCGTTAGAGCAAATGCAAAGAGAAGTCTAGTGAGGTTGCTACAGGATCAGAAATCTAACGTGAAAAATTGTATACTAGTAAGGCAAAAACGCTGAGTTTAAATCTTGAGACGCAGCGACTGCCATGCCCATGCCCATGCCCATGCCAGAGAGAGACAAGCCACAACCACAAGCTGGATCATCCATGGCTTGTTGTCTCTCTGAAAATGGTGGCTTACGAGGAACCTATCAAGATAGTTAATGGATAGGATTGCTGCGAGAGATGAGAATCCATAATGGGCATTGACCTTGAGCATACACTACACAGCCTCCCGACGAGCCGCAGAAATAGCAGATTCTGTTTCCACAGATAGTAGATTCTATCTCACTCTCCCCTTGTACAACCTCTCCTTCTTCCTATTCTTCTTCCTCCCATCTCTCTTCCTCACAGTACGGAGCATCCAGCAAGAATGAAGGGTTTTGTTCTTCTTGTTGTTCTAGTTGTCGCTGTTAGAAATAATCCATATTAATCTGTCTCACTTCATAGCATGTGAAGGAACAAAAATAAAAGCGTACCTTCATTGTTTGATGATGAGCTTCTTATCTCTGATTTTACAGTCGTCGTCCTGTTTGTAGTGTGTGTGGAGGAGTCTAGTCTCTCAACCCTAATTTTCAGATGACCTAATGAAGTCTAATGAGCCAACTCCATTTATTTATAGGGTGAAAGTACATGGCTTCTTCAAGTGCTTACACAATAGGTCCAGCCAATTATGGACCCAAAAGAAAAAGAGACTATGCTAGTCCACCCAAAAGGAATAAATACAACAATCTTCCACTTGGACAACATAAGTCACTTAAACACAAAACAAACACAAATAAGCATTTCAAAACACAGTTTGATCCAAAAGTGTTTGCAAGTGACAAGTTATAAAACATCGAGAGGATGCATAACATACAAGAAGCACTTACAATCACGTGATCAAGACACAAAATGCTAGTGTAAAACACAAATAGCATAATAGTGATCACTACATATTCATATGAAGCGAACTGAGACTCACACACAATTTCTCGTATCACAACACCAATGTCATAGTTCATACAAATGCGCACAGAACAATACATGACAACACAAAATGAGTACTCACGATACATAAAAACCGCACATAACTCCTACTAACTCAATAGAACAGAAGACTCTAATAAACCTATATGAGTCACATGCTCCTGAAACACTCTAGGAGACAACCCCTTAGTTAGCAGATCCGCTAACATATGTTCTGTGGGAGTATGCATAACACAGATGTGAGACACAACTACTTTCTCTCTAACAAAAAAATATTTTATATCAATATGCTCGGATCGCGAAGAGCTTCCAGTGTTCCGAGAGAAAAAACAGCTGCAGAATTATCACAAAATATCTTCAGCGGCTCCGCAATGGTAGCCAAGATAACTAGCCTTAAGATAAAATTTCGCAGCTATATAGCCTGACATGAAGCTTGGTAACAAGCTATATACTCTGTCTCCATAGTTGAGGAAGTTGTAAGCGTCTATTTGACACTTTTCCACAAAACAGCTCCTCCTGCCATCATAAAAAATATCCAGAATTGGATCTACTATCATCTGAACAACCTGCAAATCCGCATCGCAATATCCAAGTACATCAAGAATATCGGATCGTCGATATGTCAGTATAAAATTCTTAGTGCCCTTCAAGTATCTCAGTACTTTCTTTGCAGCTGTCCAGTGAATTAAACCTGGATCACTCAAGTATCTCCCAAGTATACCTACAACATAAGCAATATTAGGTCGTGTACACACTTGAGCATATATTAAACTGTCCACAACTTATGCATATGGAATTGCTTGCATCTGAGTTATTTCATTATCACTTTGGGGACATTGAGACTTTGAAAATACATCACGTATCACAATTGGTGTCTTTCCAGGAGAGTAGAACTACATATGAAACCTACTCAAAACTCAGTCAATATAGGTTTTCTAAGGCAACTCAAGAACACCATTAGTTCTGTCACGAAGAATTTGTATACCTAATACATAAGATGCCTCACCAAGGTATTTCAAATGAAAAAATGGGAAGACAACATACGCTTCGTTTCAAACAGGAGCTCATTATCATTTGCTGGAAGCAATATATCATCCACATAAAGCACAAGAAAAATATATTTGCTCCCACTGACCTTGAAGCTTGATTAAGCCAATAAATCGACCTTTTAAGCTTGCACATCATATGTCCTTTACCATTTACTTGAAAACCATCTAGTTGCTCCATATACACATTTTTGGATAGATGCCCATTTAGATTTTTGCCCAATTTCATCATACCTCTTATAATACTCACCACTTCTATATGATCTTACAGCTTTAGCATTCTTATCTCTCTAAAGTTCAACAATAGCCTTAAAACTTTAAAGGCTTCTAAAGATTCTGACTTTTCACAAATAACCTCAAAATGACCATAACATAAATAATCATCAATAAAGGTGATGAAGTACCTATAGTTCCCAAAACAGCAGGAATAATGGGTCCACATATATCAGTGTGTATTAGTTCTATGACATCCTCACTTCTCCCATCCTTTTGTCTTCTAGATTTAGAACTAATCTTCCCTTTAACACAATCAACACAAGTATCAAAATTAGAAAAATCTATGTTAACAAGAATACCATCTTTAATCAATCTTTCAATTCTTGGCCTAGAAATATGGTCCAAATGTCTGTGCCACAACATAGAGGAAGTCTCAATATTCCAACTACACTTGGAAACAACCACAATATTCATAAAAGAAACACTAGAAGAGAAATAAGATAAAGAGTGCATCAAGTCAATCATGTATAAACCATCACACAATGTGCCAGAACCAACCACAACAGAATTATTATAAATGATAACTATTCCATTTCCAATCTCAAAAAAAGTATCAACATTTGTCCAAAATAGAAATAGAGATAGAGCTCCTTCTAAATCCAAAAAAAAAAATGCCTAGAGGCCAAAACAAGCTTTGTGGTGCCAATGTATTCAACTTTGACCTCCACACCGTTTCCTATGTTCACCTTCAACTTCCCATTACTCGGTTTTCTAGTGCTTTGTAATTCATTTCTTCTCTAACCAAGCCGTATATTTCTTGCAATTTGCCTTATTGTGCCCATACACATGACAAAAGTTACATTTTCCTTTGAATTCTTCTGTCTTAGGCTCCAAATAGATATCTACGCCAGTTTGTTGAGAAAACTTTCTGAATATCCTTACTTTATATGTCTCGTTGCCACTGTTGTCCCCTTTATAAAATTTTCTCTTAAAATGTCCACTATATTTTGTTATCATAAAACAGCATGAGACTTTCCCTTTTTCATTACCTCTTCTTCTTGAGTGACTATAGCAGTCATTTTACTCAAGCTCCATTCATCTCTCTGAGCATTGTAGGTGGTCTTGAATGCATCAAATTGAGATGGTAAAGACTCAAGCACTTGTCACACAAGAAAACTGTCTGCTAACTCAACCTCCATTTGCCTCAGCTTGTTGAAGAAATGAGTGACCTTCATAATATGCTCACGAACTCCACCCTCAAAGCCAAATCAAGATTCATGATAGCTAAATTGATAGTGAGAGACACATATCAATCTTCATAATTAGTCACAGTCAGAGTTTTGAAGGCAGATAATGGGAGGGACAAACTTTGATTTCCCAAAACTGAGAACATCACAACAAGACTTTATTATGCATGTAAAAAACAAAAACATGCACTCATATAGTCATCATTTTTTTCATGCTAGAGTCACATGCACAATAGACTCTTACGCAAATTGTTTATCTCAAAATTTTATGCTAGAGTTCCACACACAATGAACTCATACACATGATAAAACAAAATAATTAAATACAACGACTTAAGATGACCTGCTATCGAGAGGATAAGACTTAGTTATAAAGTACAGAGCTAGTATTTAATAATTTATTTACCGTCCTAAGCATCCTACCAAAATAATGATTTACCGATAGGGCAAATCAGTTATTTGTATAGACCTTAGTAAAATTGCAGTTCACAAAATAATCACCCTAATTTATCATGATTAGTCCCACGATAGGTGAGTACATAATTAATGAAACAGCTCAACGATTTATCATGATTAGTCCCACGATAGGTGAGTACATAATCAATCCAAACCATTGGCCTTATACACGAGCATTATCCATATTGTACTAAAATTTCAATAAAATAAAATCCTCAATTATTTGTCATGATTAGTCCCACGATAAGTGGGTACATAACCAATCCAAATCATGTTTTGATGTGCATGCAATGTCTCACTTCATATGTGATGGGACAAAAATAAAAGTGTACATTCATTATTTGATGATGAGCTTCTTATCTCTGATTTTACAGTCGTCGTCCTGTTTGTAGTGTGTGTGGAGAAGTCTAGTCTCTCAACCCTAATTTTCAGATGACCTAATGAAGTCTAATGGGCCAACTTCATTCATTTATAGGGTGAGAGTACATGACTTCCTCAAGTGCTTACACAATAAGTCCAGCCCATTATAGACCCAAAAGAAAAGGAGATTACTAGCTAGTCTACCCAAAAGGAATAAATACAACAGTCGCTCCGCTATTCACCTCTGATTTCATGTTCTAAAACAAATTTAAACAACATCTCTTCCCATCGAACTTCATCTCTTTTCTTCTTCTTTTTTTTTTTTTTTTTTTCTCGTTGCATCACCTACCCAAAGTCTGAAAGTTCTCCACCGGAATCTGCTCTTGACCACTCACGCTAATATATTTTCCGTCCATGGCAGCTGCCGAGAGTTCCGAGATCTAGCTCCGGCCACAACAGTGTCTCCGCGAGCCTTGTTCCTCATAGGTATTAGTTATTGGGTTCTGCTTGTTTCTTGAGAAAATGTAGTATTTGCCGAGTTTGTTTAATTAGTTACGTTTTTTGGGTTCTATTTTTTTTTTTGGGCGATAAACTGTGGTTAAAAATGAAGGAAGGTTTCCATTTTGTTTTAGGTTCGTTGCAGAATAGTTTGACAGAAAAACCATCAATCGACCAAAGTAGTTACTATTTGTATAGGTGCAGTTGGAATGGAGGTTAATTTTCACAAGAGAAAAAAAGTGAAAAGTACTACTTTTGAAATTACGTAAAACCCGAATCTTTTTTTTTTCTCTTGTGAAATTACGTGGGCATGGGAGGAAAACTGACCTGCAGTATCTCTTTCCTTTTATATATCTTGAAAACATGGGAAGTGCCGAAGTAGGAAAGTGGAGCACCAAATATGCACGCACACTTGGCATGCATGGGCTGTAAGATATTATTCTCTTATGTGACCTTTATATCACATTTACGGTGTTTGCTATGTTTATTATTTTTTAAACATATACGGTATTATGATTATTTCTATTAATTTAGATTACCGTAAATATGGAATCGGTATTATGGTTATTTCTATTAATTTAGATTACCGTAAATATGGAATCGGTTAATTGATTTTAAAAATCAATTAATAATATTGTTTCCTTGATGGAAGGAAACAATACGGTGTTTACCATTTGAGGGTCCCTAACCTAGCCTATAAATAGAGTGTCTGTGTACACCATCAGTACACCATCAAGCAATAGGCATAGGTTAGAAGACACCTCATAATTTTGTTCTTAGAAGTTCTGGAGGAGTGCTTGAGCAACAATGGCCGGAGGTATGCTTAAAACTGTTCTATTTAATTTTTCGCTGCGCATGTTAGGTTAAAGAAATAATTGTTATTTAATTATTTCTAACATGTGGTATCAGAGCCATCCTCTGTGCTATTTTGCTTAGCGTATAATTTTACTATCGTTATCAATATTGAATCAAGTATTTTTTATTGGTTATCAATATTGAATCAAGTATATTCTATTTGGTATTGTTCACTTCTGTTTGTCAATATTGTTTGAACAATATTTCGTCTTTTGTGACATGATTGAAACGCATTAGCGATTATTTTGTGAATATTTGTTGTTCACGTACTGTTTGTGAAAACCCATAAATTTGATATAACTATTTTTTGTTTTATCACTATTCTGTGTATTGTGATATACTGCCTAATTTTGAGTTGTTGTAATCTTGATATGGGTATTTTCATAAAGGGGTGGCGGCTAGGGTTCCATTTTTAGGGTTTTCAACCCATCTGGAACATTACGGGTCGGGTTGGTTGGTGACTGGGTAGGGTTTCGACCCATTAAAGTTTTTGGGTTGGATATATTTTTCGGGTAGGGTTTTTTAAAACCCATGCAGTTTTGGGCCATTTAAGTGGGCTAACCTAGTTTGGGCCAGCACTATACATAGACCCAGAGGCCTGACCCGATTAAGTGGGTTGACCCAATTGCCCAAATACAGTAGCACATTTGGAGTCTTGTGACCCAGAAGCCCAACCCAATATAGTAGCCCATTACAGTAGCATTTAAATAAAATAAAAGATTTGGCTCATATGGGGTTCAAACTTTAGACCTTCATGTCCATAAAGTGACAAGCTTCAAACCATTGAGCTAAGCCTGGTTTTATGCTTTCACATTAAAGTTTTATTCCCTTTATTATTTACAATACTGTGTATTAAAATTATTGTTTATTTAATACATGAATTGAGGAATATATTTTTAATTGTTGAATTTATATTGTTTAAATATAAATTGCTTGATGCCTAGACCTAAGAATAATTAAGAATACCATATATACTAGTGTGTTTACAGTAATATCTAAGAATGCAATGTCGGGGAAAGTTCTGGCAAGGAAAGTCTTGGGATTTAAGTGTGTCCGGTGTGACCCCCCTCACTTTCCTGGGAGCTCATCTGCTTGCACCTTGGAAAATGCTGTTTACCCCATTTAATATTGGTTTGTTATATTCCTGGGGCTATTAAAGGGGGCATCTATAAAGTTGTTAGATGTTAATGAAGTAGCAATTATCATGATAATTTTGGGAGAGCCACAGCATCCCAATTTTGAATGACAATTGCATCAAGATTACACACACGTAATTATCATTATGATTTTGGGGAGCCACAGCATCCCAAATTTTAATGATAATTACATCAGGATTACACGCATGAACCTCATAAAGATTTATTAGATGTTCATGAATTACAGCATGATTATTATGATTTTGGGAGAGCCACACATCTCGATTTTATAATAATCGCATAAAGATCGTACACGTGAACTTCATATAGAAAAATTAGCATCGTCTTGTAATTAATTCATAAATTTAATTACTTATCCCCACAGGGAAGTTTTTATTTTTATGACTTAATTAGAATAAGATGACAAATTTAGTATTGAAAGTAAAATTTCTCTCGGTTGCCCACAGGTACGGAGAATTTTATTTATTAATATTTAAATTTGCTTTAGTCTTATTAATAAAGAGTAAATTTCATGCGTGATGCAACCTTTGCCCACAGGTAGGTTGAAATTTACTATTTAAATTGGCATTGGCTAATTTAAAATAAAGTTAATTCATAGCATTAAAGTATTTATTTTATTTTTGAGTTATTGCAGCTATTCATATTACTCTACCTTGGTAGTTTCATATTCCAATACATTATGGTAATATTTTTCTGACTGGAAAAAAGATTAATATGTTTTTCATTTGAGAGTTTCTAATTTCATCATGGGAATGAAGGATATTGTAGTTTAGCTTAAGTCCCTAAAGATTGAGATTTTTTGAGTCATTATTGGTCTATTTCATTTTTGAATTCTCTCTTCTAAGTGTAGAATTTTCATCTTGTAACACAGATAAATGGTTAGTAAACAAATTTCTAACCATGTGTGTTCAAGGATATGAGAGAATCCATAAAATGTTTACATGATTACTCATGTTAAGGGAAAGACCGATAAGTGCAATCATGCCCAACAATTAAAGCATGAGAATAAGGTGCCAATAAAGTATTATGGCAATCAAGATACCTATTTCTCATGCAATAAGAAAAATTAAGGGCATATAAAGAAAGATTGCATGAAGTATAAGAAATGACTTAAAATAAAGATAATCGCATATATCTAGTATGTCATGAATCTCTTTTAGTGACTCATTCAAATATATATTGTGGATTGATTATGGTTTAACAATCCACGTTGTCAACACAAATGCAGAGTCCTTTTAAAAATGAATAACACGTTTATAATTTGAGGTTGTTGGGATCTATAGGTTAATTTTGAAATTCAGTTATATTTTTAGAAATTTATTTTTTGGTTTGGCTTGTTAAAAATTTCAATTTTATTTTAAATTGAAATTTTTCTTATTTTTGGTGGAATATTGGTTGGGGTTTATTTAAAGCCTATTTAAAATTGACCTACATCCTAACTTTTGAAACAAAATTATTTGTTTATCTCTGTGTACTGATGTTGACGTAAAGTAGAGTCTTTGAGAATTTAAAAAAAAAAAATGCTCTGTTATGGCTTTGGAGATTGAAATATATCTCCATACAGTAAATAAAAGTCGGTAATTTACTGACTTTGGTTCTTGTGTGGATTGCATAAGGAAAAGCATACCAACAAGACCACTAGAGGTGCCAAAGAGAGCCTTTTAAAATTCTTGAGATCATGTACATTGAAAGGTGTTAACCTTTTCATACTCATTGCCTAAATGGTTAAAGATATTTTTATCTCTTTTAATGATGACCATATAAAGTTTATGTATCTCTATCTTCTAAATATTAAAGCTGGGGTATTGAATGTTTTTAATACCTATAAGGAAGAAGAGGAGAAACAACATGAAGATCATAAGATCTAATATAGGCATAGAGTATTAAGGTAGGTATACACAAAAGAGAAATGATTAGTAATACTAATCTGTTATTACCCTTATAGAGTAAAGCTTTGAAGACTGTTGTATATATGTTAAACAGGATTCCATCTAAGGTTGTCCTTGAGACACCTTTTATGAAATAGATGGAAGCTAAGTTTAAATTATTTACACATGTAGGGTTGCCTTGCTAAAGAGGGGATTTATAATCATCGCCTAAGGAAATTAGATTCAAGGACAACCAGCGGATCTTTTATAAGCTATCAAGTAAACTTTAAAGGGTTTTAATGTTTTATTGTCCTTCGTATAAGCCTAGAGTTGTTGATTGTAAAATTTCTAGAGGATACGGAACCTAGTGGGAGTGCTCATTCACATAAATTGGAATTTGAGGAAGCACTAGAGTTGGCCAAATCTCCTCCTCATAGAGGATGATTGATTGTATTCAGGAAAAATCAGATTGATTATCCTGAGCCACAATCACTTCTAGAACAACCAACTCATACAAACAAGTTCAAAATCTATTCTCCCATTGCAAAATGCAGAGGAAGTAGAATTAAGAAAATCCTATAGAATAAGTAGATCAACAATTCTTAGTGATCATGTTGTATATCTCCCAGAGTCTGATGTTGACATTGGACATAAAGATGATCCAAATTTGTTTTCACATGCTATGAATGGAGAAAACTCCGCATTGAGATTCAGTGCCATGAAGTAAGAGATAAATCCATTGCTCAAAAGTCAAGCTAGACTCGTAGCCAATGTTTTTACTCATAAGGAAGGCATTGATTATCGTGAAACATTCTCTCCAGTGTCTAAGAATGGTTCATCAAGATAATCATAGCATTAATAGCTCATTTTGATCTAGAGCTACATCAAATTGATGCGAAAAACAACATTTATGAATGAGGATCTTAAAGATGAGGTTTACATGACACAACCTAAACGTTTTATAAAATAACAGTCAGAATACTTGCAAATTAAAGAATTCTATTTATGGGCTGTGATAGATCTCTCACCGGTGATATATTTTTTACAAGGTAATTGTTTTATTGTTTACTGAAAACCTTGTTAATTAGTATATATACCTTAAGGTCAGTGGGAGTACAGTAATCTTTCTAGTCCTATATGTAGATATTGTTTTTGCAAGTGGTGATTTAGGTTTGCTACATAAGGTTCATTTCACAAAACTTTGAAATGAAGGATTTGGGTGAAACCTCTTATGTCTTTTGACATAGAGATTCACAGAGACATAAAGAATATTAACATTGTCTCGGAAGGCCTACATTGAAAAAGTTTTGGGAAGATTTAGAATGAAGGATTATGTACCTTCAGTAGCAATTAAGAGGGACTAATTAAATACAGATTAATGTCCCAAAATGTATTGGAATAAGGGCAGATGAAAAGTTTTTTAAAGCGTCTGCATTATGCATAACCATATGACTGACAATAAGAATATTGGGTCAATAAAGTGCTGCAAATAAAGTCTTGCGGTATATGCAAGGAACCAATAAGTACAACTTAACCTAAGGATACCTTTCCATTTGAAGGTGGTTAGTTGTTCAGATTTGAGTTCTGCTGATTGTGTAGATAGTAGAAAGTCTATTTAGGGTATATATATTTTTTATTGAGAGATATATCTTAAAGATGCAGTATGCAGACTATGGTTGCTACGTCTACCAAGAAAGCTAAAATTCTAGCGTGCTATGAATTTAGTACACAGGCATGATGGTTGAGACATTTTGTTGAAAGTCCCAATATTGTCGATTTTACAGTTAGACCATAAAGATACTCTGCGGTAATTCTACTATAATCTTCTTTTATAAGAATAAAGAGTAGAAGCAGAAGTAAATCGACATCAAGTATCTCAGTACGAGAGATAACATTAAGAGACATAAAGAGTCTATTGAGCATATAAGTACTGAATTAATGATTGCGGATCCCATGACTTAAAGTTTACCGGTAAAGAAAGAATAAAATCATGCGGAATATATGAGACTCATTAATTCATTTTCGCTTGGTTTGTCTCTTTTTGGTCTATAGACATAAAGTTATGATAATAAAGATTTTGTGCACATTTGTTATTTTATCCATGAAGATAAATAAAGTTGGACCTGAATGACTTATAGGAAGTTCATTCATAAAGCTTGATTATCTATAAGGTACTCATGTAAGGAGTGTTTTACATTGTGATACATGGAAGGGACGACCTAATTTTATAATGGTTTTACCGCCATGATTCGTGTGAAACATTTCTTATCTGAGTGGGAGGATTCCATAAGTGATTGGCCAAACTAAAGAACCTAATACCTAAGGTCATGTGTCATAAAGGCCAAGTGGGAGAATGTAAGATATTATTCCCTTATGTGGCCTTTATATCACATTTACGGTGTTTGCTATGTTTATTATTTTTTAAACATATACGGTATTATGATTATTTCTATTAATTTAGATTACCGTAAATATGGAATCGGTATTATGGTTATTTCTATTAATTTAGATTACCGTAAATATGGAATCGGTTAATTGATTTTAGGGGTAATTACCTTTTCCCCCTCATGAACTACCAAAAAATGCGCAATGCCCCCATGAACTACCAACTCGACCAAAATAGAGCATTCAACTACCAAAGACAACCATTTTCCCCGCTTTCGTCAGTCAAAGGGGATAAAACAAACGGTCAACGGGTCACATGATCGTCACACGCCGTTTTACCCTCATTTTCTTCATCTTTTCCCCCCATAAACTACCACCATCTTTCTCTTTTCTCCCATGAACTACCACCATCTTCCAACATGCCCCCATGTAAAACGGCACATGACCCGTTGACTGTTTTTTTTAACCCCTCTAACTGACGGAAGGGGGAAAAATTGTTGTCTTTGGTAGTTGAATGCTCTATTTTGGTCGAGTTGGTAGTTCATGGGGCATCGCGCATTTTTTGGTAGTTCATGGGGGGAAAAGGTAATTACCCCTTGATTTTAAAAATCAATTAACAATATTGTTTCCTTGATGGAAGGAAACAATACGGTGTTTACCATTTGAGGGTCCCTAACCTAGCCTATAAATAGAGTGCTGTGTACACATCAGTACAACCATCAAGCAATAGGCATAGGTTAGAAGACACCTCATAATTTTGTTCTTAGAAGTTCTGGAGGAGTGCTTGAGCAACAATGGCCGGAGGTATGCCTAAAACTGTTCTATTTAATTTTCCGCTGCGCATGTTAGGTTAAAGAAATAATTGTTATTTAATTATTTCTAACATGGGCACCAATCAAAAGAGACACAATTCTTTCCTTGTCCAAAGGGTATGCATGCAGCATACGTTTCTTCTCACAAAAATTATTTACATAAAGAGCACCGACTGACCTGGAGACTTCTTGCACCGCAAGCTGTAATTAAGACATGATTCTTTTTCTCATGAATTGGCAGTGCATTAAAGCCAGAAGCAATAGTCTGAAAACACGTTTGTTTCCATAATAAGCCAGCACCGAAAAATACAAACATGAGCCGAAACACTAGCAGCACCGAATCAAGACGTACAAATTTCTCTCCAAATCGGCAAGACACTGAGCAAAAGACAAAATCATTAAGAAAGGAAAGAAAGCACCGAATTAATCCATGCACAAAGCAGCCCTTTACATGTATGTACACGTTCTTTCCATAGCTGTCCCACCGAACCAAGCCGAGCGTCCTTTCCATACCTGGGCTTTACACGATTCTTTCAAAAAGAAAAAGGGCAGCACCGACTTGTGTAAAGTGTAAACGTACGTGGAGGAGGGCGGTTCAAGACCGTGCGTGCGTTTGTGTTACAGAACGCCGTGTTTCATTTTACATGAGGGTATTTTCGTCCAATTTTTTGGCTAAAAGTCACGCGCATTTCATCATACGGAGTAATTGGACGGAAGGGGGTGGATTGTAAATTTCTTAAACTTTATGGGCTGCAATTGACGCAATTACAACACCAAATGCCTACAGTCAAAGTAAAAAGTCCCGAGATAAGAGCACTAACTAGTAGCAGATATTTTATAAGTGATTCATTTCATTAAATATAGGGAAAATTTGAAAAAAATCGCAAAAAATCATTCCTTATATTTTTCCTAAATCCTTGAGTAGCTACGGTGCTACCCAATGAATTATATAATGATAAAAATGACAAAAAGTAACAAAGTAAGAAAAAGAATAAAATAAGAATAAAGAAAGAGTATTTAATTGATATAGGGAAATATAAGGGATTTATTGTAAAATGTTTTTTTTATAGGGAAGCAAAAAGTAATTTTTTTCCTAAATTTGGAGAAAATTGTTGGGTATCTGTTGTTAGTGTTCTAAAACCAGGTCAAGTTTTACAATGCAGTGGTTCAAAAAAACTCATAAAGCCTAGAGGTATGGTTGTCCTTTGCATATACTACCGAATTTTAGGTTAATAGGGTTTGGGCAGTGATTTATAATCGGATTGTGCTAAATGGTTGTAACTCTTAAAAACAATTTGGCGGAGAAGGAGACCGGCGCAAAAATGGAGCCGTGATTTATAACTGGATTGTGATGAATGACTCGAGCTCTTTTCACCTCTCATGAGGCTTTATCCGTCGTCTTGTGTGACTTATTTTGCCCAAAATCACAACCTCGGCGTCACGGCTCCACCTCTGCGTCAATGTCCTCCGCCAAGCATTTCGCCTCCTCCACCATGTTGGTAGTCGGTTTTGTCAAGGGTTTGAGATTTGATTTTGTCAAGGGTTTGGGATTTGATTTCTAGAAATCTAGATTTGCTTTCCTCCACCAGGCCCAGCAGCCAACGCGCCACTCCATTGCATCCACCGACGTTCCAGCTCCCCGACGCCACCGGCCGTGTCTCATTCCGCCTTCCATGCGCCGAAGCGTGGTTCTCACACGACAGTGCATGGATCTCACACGATGTCCTCCACTTCGCTAAACACTGAAGATGTTGTTTTTAAGGCTTTTTGCTGTTTATTTGTTTCTATTATTTTATGTTGCTTAAGTTTATTTGGATGTGTTGGTACTTCTCTATTCTGCAGTCCCATATTTGGACTAACAGTGCTTCTACTGATTCAGCCTCCTTCAGCCGAAGCGTGGTTCTCACACGACAGCGCATGGATCTCACACGATGTCCTCCACTTCGCTAAACACCGAAGATGTTGTTTTTAAGGCTTTTTGCAGTTTATTTGTTTCTATTATTTTATGTTGCTTAAGTTTATTTGGATGTGTTGGTACTTCTCTATTCTGCAGTCCCATATTTGGACTAACAGTGCTTCTACTGATTCAGCCTCCTTCAGGTGGTTGTAGCTATTCTTAAGTGAAAATATAAATAGGTTTATACTCTATGCCCCTTTAATTTTTGTAACCGCCTTATGCGGCCCATTGAGAAATTCAGGTCACTAGTTTGACCCACTCCTTTTTCGTTTATAGGATCATCTACCTCTTTCTTCCTTTCGAATTAAAAATGTGAAAGATTTGGGAATGGTTGTCTCGAAGTCAGAGAAGTGCACTCTCTAGACAGTTTTGCTCAACAATGACAAACCTTAGAAATTTGATCGAGAAGTAAAGTAAGATGTGTCCTTGAATACAAATAATACAATAATGATTGCAGAAGTCCATTAGGTTCTATATATATTCCATCCGTCTTGATTGAAGACCCCCTACTACCTTGCTGTGTTGTTTTTTAAGATTGCATAACTTAATGTAGATTGAATAATTTTAATATTATCCAAACTTCATTCAATATGGGTTGACATAATTTTATTCTCTTTTAGGTATGCATAAGAAAATAATTTCTGAAAAAAACTAGACATCCATTTTCAGTCACTTTTTATACCACAAGAAGCTATTTTCTTATGCCTACCTAAAAGAGAATAAAAATCATTGAAACCTTAGGACTGATTCCAACAATGATTTTAAAAGCCACATTATTGTTGGAAGAACACGAGAGGAACTTTTAGTATTACTCTTCTATGGAACAATATATAAGAAAGACGTGTTATCGACGGACTACTAAATAAAAATGGTAAAGAGAGAGAAAAGAAAGTATGTAGTAATACATTTAGAATGTCTAAATCCAAACAGGCACAATAGAAACTTTTAGTATTACTCTTCTATGAAACAATATATAAGAAAGACGTGCTATCGACGGACCACTAAATAAAAATGGTAAAGAGAGAGAGAAAAAAAAGTATGTAGTGATACATTTAGAATGTCTAAATCCAAACAGGCACAAGATAGACTTTTAGTATTACTCTTCTATGGAACAATATATAAGAAAGACGTGCTAACGACAGACCACTAAATAAAAATGGTAAAGAGGGAGAGAAAAGAAAGTATGTAGTGATACGTTCAGAATGTCTAAATCCAAATAGGCACAAGAGAGACTTTTAACATTACTCTTCTATGGAACAATATATAAGAAAGACATGCTAACGACAGATCACTAAATAAAAATGGTAAAGAGAGAAAAGAAAGTACGTAGTGATACATTTAGAATGTCTAAATCCAAACAGGCATAAGAGAGACTTTTAATATTACTCTTCTATGGAACAATATATAAGAAAGACATGCTAACGACAGACCACTAAATAAAAAGGGTAAAGAGAGAAAGAAAAGAAAGTATGTAGTGATACGTTTAGAATGTCTAAATCCAACCAGGAGCTTAGTATCTAACAATCAAGTTCTCAATGTAAGGTGAAGTGAAGGCGACACAACACAATTAAGATACATCAGTGCAAGCCAATATATTACATTGCTTTGAATAATTACACCCCAAAAAAAAAAAATTACAATCGCCAAAAGAAACCACTTACTAAGATGCCACAACAACATCACCTGTAGATGAAAACCCAGAGAAGAAGAAAAGTAATTATTACTTACTTATCTTATTATTGAAAAGGGAAAGCAACTTTTTCTTTTTTTGGTAAGTAACAAGGGAAAGCAAACTTAATTCATCCTTAATAGTGACCATGTTAATTTTCTTATATATATATATATAAGATTCTAAAACATATACCCCCAGATCTGTGTCCTGCCAAAAGAGTTCATATGATGTAATGTTGTTTACTTTTATGTTAAGAAAATGGATTTGGCTCAAGTACTGTAAAAAAAAACCTACAACATATTTTATGTAGTATTTTGGACGGTCCATATTTAATTACTCTTTCTCGTTTTCTCATGAAAAACTTAAAATTAAATTTAAACCGTTGAAAAATTATAGAAATGTGCTGTAGAGTTTTAGGGATTTCTTAATAACCCCAATCAGTTAAAATTCAATGGAGATTCAGATCTGAGAATCTCATGAAGGCGAGGAAAGATGCCAAAAAGAAGTCCCAATCACCGAAGCACTATTTTGCAAACTTCAGCCTCATGTAGAAAACAGATATATTTTCCAGGGGCAAAAACCAGTAGAACAATAGTGATTGAAACTTTGAAAGAAAAATGCATTTAACGGCTAAATAATGGAAGCAAACCTTCTTTTCTTTCACCTGCTTCATCCGCTGTTTTCCAAACAATATCTTTCAGCCCAGTCGTGAGACTCTTATAGAACTGCAATATTAACACAAATCGAGTGCAAACTTGAGCAAACAAAGAAACAATTTTATAAAATGAAACAATAATACTGTCTAATGGTTCGGATTCTAAATCTAGTCTGTCAGTCCACGCACCAAGCCTGGACCATGTTTGGTCTTCGGCTACTACTGAAGTCCCATGGGGATCAAAAAGCCCAACTCCAGTTCCAAATTTATGTATTCCTTTATATATATATAAAAGTAATTGAAATATCATAAAAAGCGCAATCCAGGTACACATGTATATAAAGAAATGCCTAACTAGGGAAAAAAGAAAAGATTTAAAGCTTCACCACCATCCTCTCACGGTCTTCAAAACATCTATTATTTCTTTCCTGCCAAAGACACCACAAAATGCAAAACAACACCATCTTTCACACTATTACACTCATAAGGTCTACCAAACACCACTCTCCAAAAGACAAACAATTCTATTACTGATCTAGGCATCACCCAGGTCAGCCCAACTTAACTGAGAATGGCACTCCGTAAGGCACAAGCAACCTTACAATGAAAAAGATGATCCATAGACTCTTCACTCCTCTTACACATACAACACCAATCAATCACAATGACATGATGCTTCCTCAAGTTATCCAAGATAAAGATCTTCCTAAGAGCGGCCGACCAAGCAAAGAAGGCCGCTCTCAAGAGGACTTTACTCTGCCAAAAAACTTTTCAAGGGAAGTAAGTGCCATCATGAGGAACAAGAACATTCTAGAAATATCTAACGTAGAACAACCCTCTCTTGGAGGGGGCCTAGTAGAGCTTGTCTTCACCTCCCCGTCTCAATTAAGGGAGCACAATAAATTAAAAAACAAAGTAAAGACAATCACCTTCCTATCATGAGCCGCTCTGATAAAACAGACATTCCATTACAGGGAACCACTAGAAAGCGCCAAATGATCATCTACAGAAGCATCCTTAACACAAACAATACTATATAAATCTGAACAAGCTTCCTTTAGAGCTTGATCCCCACACCATACGTCATGCCAGAATCTAATTTTGTTGCCATCTCCCACCTCAAATCTGATGACTTGAAAACTCACCCCAACCCTTCCAGACATTTTTCCAAAGCCCCACACCATACATCCCATGAACCTCATTAGAACACCATCCACCCACAAGTTGTCATATTTAGAATCCACTACGACTCTCTACAAAGCCTCTCTCTCATGCATATAGTGCCAAAGCCACTTCCCCATAAGAGCACAAT
Organism: Alnus rubra; assembly: GCA_028654335.1. Lineage (NCBI taxonomy): Eukaryota > Viridiplantae > Streptophyta > Magnoliopsida > Fagales > Betulaceae > Alnus > Alnus rubra. The sequence continues at coordinate 673,880 of JAJPGS010002491.1, read as the reverse complement.
TGAACAACTACAAAGTTCTGAGCCCCCAACCCTCCCTCAGACATCGAGAATAAAGCTTGGACCAGCTTACAGGTGAAATTTCAATTCTTCACCTAGCCCACCCATAAGTCTCGTTGTAACTTATCTATACGGTTGGCAACACCCACTAGGAGGGGGAAAATATACATGAAATACATAGGCAAATTGGATAAGGTGCTTTTGATCAAGGTAATCCTACTACCCTTTGACAAGTACAACCTCTTCCATCCAGCCAAACGATACTCTATCTTCTTAATAAAACCATCACAAATAGCTTTGGCCTTAAAAAAGGCTCCCAATGGAAGACTAAAATACTTCAAAGGTAAAGAAGAAACCCCACATCCCAAAATACTGGCCAAACCATCAACATTAATGACATTTCTCATAGGAACCAATTCTAATTACGCCAGATTAATTTTCAAACCAAAAACAACTTTAAAGCGTAAAAATAAGGCATGCAAATAGTGGGAATGGTAAGGAATAGCCCCACATAAACTCAATGTGTCATTTGCAAATCAAAGGTGAGAAATGTTAAACACACCAGAGTTCCTAGACCCCACAAAAAAGCCTAACAGTTGCAGAAAACATTTTACTTAAAGCCTGCATAACGATAACATAGCAAAGGGGACAAAGGATCTCCTGGACGGATTGCCATTCACCAAAACAGAAAAGTGCACCGAAAAAATACAATGCACTATCTAAGAGCATCATTTCTACCCTAAATTGCACCTCAACAAAGATAATAAGAACTCTCTATTGACATGATCATAAGTCTTCTCAATATCCAGTTTGCAAAGCACCCATGGCTCACATGATCTAATCCTACAATCAGACATTCATTTGCTATAAGCATGGAGTCAAGGATTTGCTTACCTCTAACAAACGCATTATGGGGCTTCAAGATAATCTTCTTCACAACCCTAATCAACCTGAAGGCTAGGACTTTTGCAATAATCTTGTAAACTTCGCTCACAAGACTGATAGGATAAAAGTACTTAACATCAATAGCCCCAAATTTCTTTTTTTGATAAGAAATAAAACCAATCTCATTGAAAACATAAGGCGCCCCTAAGTACACAGGAAGTATATAAAATGAACTACCTAACTAGAAAGGGTAAAACAAAAAAGAAAATCACTAAAACTAATCGACAGAGGAGACACATACGACGTCCTCCAAAGATACAAAGTTTCAAAGAACATAGAAATAATTATCCCCATAGACCTCTCCTTATCCTCAAAATTTTTATCATTCATTTCCTTCCATAAACACCAAAAGAGGCACGTAGACACCCTTTTCCACACTACAGGGCTACTTGGCCTGCCAGACAACCACCAACAATCATACAAATCAATGACACTTATTGGCATAACCCAAGACATCCCAAAGCGATTGAAAAGAACACTCCAAATAGCGGAAGCCACATCACAATGAAGAAGGTAGTCCACATATTCTCCATTCCTCTTGCACATGCAACATCTGTCCATAATATGACGTGTCGCCTCCTAAGATTATCCAATGTGAGGATCTTGCCTAAAGCCGCCGATCGAGCAAACCCTCGAAGAAGCCTGAGTCCGCCAAACACTCTTCTAGGTGAAGCTACTACCTTCCAAAAAAGCCAATGAGCTGTATAAGGATTTAACATTTAATAAACCTCTTTTGGAAGGATTCCACCACAACTTATCTACACATTCTCTTCTCACTTTACTGGAATTCAATACTTGGAAAAAAGAGGCAAAGCCATCTACCTCCCAATCATGTGCCACTCTAATGAAGCTCACATTCCACTGGTTGTAACCACCCAAAAACTCTAAATTAGCTGCAATAGAGGCGTCTTTCTCACATGCAAGACCATATAAAACCGGAAAAGCTACCTTTAGAGTCATTTCCCACACCACTGGTCATGCCAGAAGCTAATCTTTGACCCATCCCCCACCTCAAAACTTATAAAGCTGAAAAGTTTATCCCACCCTTTCCTAATATTCTTCCACAACCCCACGCCAAAGACTCCTACAGGCTCTAGAGAGCACCAACCTCCCCATAAACTGTCAAATTTAGAGTCCACCGCTACTCTCCACCAAGCCTATCTCTCAAGCCCATAGCGCACAACCATTTACCCAAGAGAGCATAATTAAACATCATCAAATTCCTGGTACCTAACCCTCTCTCAAAGATTGGAGAGCAAACCTTAGGCCAACTCACCAAGTGATATTTGAACTCTTCACCTAACTCACCCCACAAGAAATCCCGCTAGATCTTCTCAATACGATTAGTAACACTCGTCGGAATAGGGAAGAGAGACATTTAGTACGTAGGCATATTAGCGAGAGTACTCTTGATGAGAGTAACCCTACCACCCTTGGACAAATACATCATTTTCCAACTGGAACCGATTTTCCACTTTCTCAATAACGCCGTTCCAAATATGCTTAGCCTTGTAGGAGGCCCCCAACGGTAAGCCTAGATACTTGACCGGCAGAAAGCTAAACCCACACCCTAGGATTCGGGCCAACCTTCCCACCTAAGTAACATTCCCAACAAGAACCAATTTTGTCTTGGTCAAATTCACCTTTAATCTCGACGCAGCTTCAAAGCACAAGAATAAGCTTCGCATATGACACAAATGAGCAAGAAGAGCATCACAAAAGATCAAAGTACTATCCGCAAACAGGAGATGGGGGAAGGAAGTATTGCCCACTAAGAACCCATCCAACAATCCCCCCCCCCCCCTACCACTAACCGCAGCAGAAATCATTCTTCACAGAGCCTCCATCACAAAAACAAACAGCGGAGGGGGATAAAGGATCCCCTTGACTCAACCCACGAGAACTATTAAAGAAGCCTATCAGAGTGCCATTTACCAAAATCGAAAAGCGCACTGAGGAGATACAATGGGCTATCCACGAGCACCATTTCCCTCCAAATCCACACTGCCTCAGTAAAGACAATAAAAAATCACAATTAACATGATCATAAACTTTCTCCAAATCCATTTTACAATGATACCTGGCTTGCCAGATCTAAGCCTACTATCAAGGCATTCATTGGCAATAAGAACCGGATCAAGAATCTTACTACCTCTAATGAAGGCACTCTGGGACTTAGATATGATCTCCATTACCATCCTAAGCCTGTTAAGTCTTGGCAATAAGCGAAATATACACAGAAACCACCGGACTAATTAGACGGAAGTCCTTGAGATCGATAGCACCTGGAATCTTCGGAATAAGCGAAATAAACAAAGCATTGAGACTCTTCTCAAACTTACCTCTAGCATAGAAGTCGCTAAAAACCTTCCTAATATCCACACTCAGCACATCCCAGCAAGCTTGGAAGAACGTCATAGAGAAACCACCAGAGCCCGGTGCCTTGTCACCAACCATCGCTTTCACAACCTTCCTCACCTCCTCCACTCCAAAATCTCTCTCCAACCAACAAGCCCCGGACTCCAAAATGGAGTCAAAGGAAAGACCATCCACCGACAGCCTCCAACAACACTACTTTGTAAATAAATAACTTTTGATATAACTGGCCAATGTTCTCATTGATCTCTGCCTGATTAGAAGAGAGTCTACCGCCAATCAATAAGGAGTCTATAGAATTATACCTTCTATTAGAGTTAGCAATGGAGTGAAAAATTTGTGCATTTATCCCCCTCCTTTAACCACAACACCCTTGATTTCTGCTGCCAACTCACCTCCTCCATAAGAGAAGAACTTTCAAGCTCACTAACAACTTCTGCCTTCTAATCGCCCTAGATTTCTTTTTTTCTTTTTTTTTTTTAGTAAATTTAGATTTATTGAAAGCGTAAGATGCCCCTTAGTACACAGGAAGTATACAAAAACCTAACTAGGAATAGAAAAACAAACAAGCAAATCAGCAAAGCTAATAGCTAGTGGGGACAAAAACGCCACTATCCAAAGATACAGCGTATGAAAAAACGAAGCTAAAATATCTTCCATGGAACTCTCCAAATCCTCGAAACATATGAGATTTCTTTCTCTCCAAACACACCAAAAGATGCAAATAGGCACCATCTTCCAAGTTGCAGCACTCTTCGGTCTTCCAAACTTCCACCAACAAGCAAACAAGTCAATAACTCTTCTCGGCATAACCCAAGACATACCAAAACGATTAAAAATATTAGTCCACAAAGCTTAAGCCACATCACAGTGAAGAAGAAGATGATCCACAAATTCTCCATCTCTCTTGCACAAGCAACATCTATCCACAATGATGATATGTTGCTTCCTGAGATTGTCCACAGTAAGGATCTTGCCGAGGGCTGCCAACCACGCAAAAAAAAAAGCCGCCTTCAAAAGAGCTTTGAGTCCGCCACACACTCTTCCAAGGGAAACCACTACTATCAGAGCAAGTTAAGGATCTGAAGAAGGACTTGACCTTGAAAAAACATTTCTTAGAAGAGACCCACAAGAACCTATCTGCACGATGTCTACTCACCTTGACTGAGTGTAACACCTGGAAAAAGGAAGCAAAGACACTCACTTCCCAATCATGCGTCTCGAAAGAGCCTGAGTCCGCCACACACTCTTCCAAAGGAAACCACTACTATCAGAGCAAGCTAAGGATATGAAGAAGGACTTGACTTTGAACAAACCTTTCTTGAAAGAGACCCACCAAAGCCTATCCGCACGATCTCTACTCACTTTGACTAAGTGCAACACTTGAAAAAAGGAAGCAAAGACACCCACTTCCCAATCATGCGCCACTCTCACAAAGCTCACGTTCCACTAAGTAGAACCGCCCAAAACCTCCATATTATCCGGATTTCTTCGGAATGAGAGTAATGAAAGTGGCATTCAGGCTTTTTTCAAACTTATTTCTAGCGTGAAAATCATGGAATACCCCTATAATATATGTTTTGATAACATCCCAACAAACTTGGAAGAATGAAATACTCAAACCATCTGAGCCTAGCGCCTTTTCATAGTTCATACATTTCGCCACCTCAAGAACCTCACTCTCCTCAAACAGTCTCTCTAACCAATAGGTCCCCTTCTCATCAACGGAGTCAAAATCAAGGCAATCCATCTTGGGCCGCCAAAAAAAACTGTTCAGAAAACAATTTATCATAGAAATTAACAATGTAATCCCTAATTACAGTTTGATCGGCAAAAACTGAGCCATTAACCAACAGCGACTCAATGGAGTTGTTTCTCCTATTCGAGTTGGTCACTCGATGGAAAAACTCTGTGCATTTGTCTCTTTTAACCATAAAGCCCCCGACTTTTGCCTCCAACTCATCTCCTCAATAAGGTAGCCCTCTCCAAATCACTAATAACTTTTTCTTTCCTCAATTTCTCTTTGTCATATGAATCTCTCTCTTCCTCCAAACCACCAAGAACACGCAATTCATCCAAGAAAGTTTTTAATGGGTCTCCACATTACCAAAAACCTGCTCATTCCAAACTCTTAGATCAATTTTCAGTGCTTTAAGTTTACGAAACAAAATGAAGCTCGGGGAACCTTGAAAATGATAAGAGTTTCACCATTGTCCCACCCTATCCACAAAGCCTTCCGCCTTTAACCACATATTCTCAAACTTGAAATCTCTCCCGCCACCTTGAATATCGCCACAATCTAGAAGAATGGGGAAATGGTCTGAGCAAAGTCTAGGCAACCTTCTCTATGATAAATTAGGATACTTGGCTTCCCAATTAGGAGAGATGTGAGCTTGGGCTCTTCTTTTGGCTAGCTTTTGGTTGCTTCTATGTATACTTCCGGTGTACTCAGGGATGCCTTACGCTTTTAAATAAAAGGGAAAAGTACACATAACCCCCTCAAACTACTACATCATTGTCAATGTACCCCCCAAACTACCAATTGTGTCAATCTCCCCCCTTAAACTACCAAAAAATGTCAATGTCCCCCTAATGACAAAAATGCCCTTCATAAAATTATTAAAATAAAATAAAAACTAAAAAAAATTATTAAAATAACAAAAAATTATTCCAAAAAAAATTAAAAAATTAAAACTGTTTTTTATTATTATTTTTAAATAATAATTTTCATTTTTTTTAAAAAAAAAAATTGTTCTTTTTCGTTTTTTTAATTTAATAAAAACTGTTTTTTTTTTCATTTGTTTTATTTTTTAAAAAATAAATAAATAAATTTCAGTTATTATTTTTTTTTTTCGTTTTTTTTTCTTTAAAAAAAAGTTCTTTTTCGTTTTTTAATTTAATAAAAACTGGTTTTTTTTTTTTTTTTTTTTTTTTTAAATAAATAAATTTCAGTTATTTTTTGTTTTTTCGTTTTTTTTCTTTAATTCGTTTTTTAATTTAATAAAAACTGGCTTTTCTTTTTTGTTTTTTTCATTTTTTTTTTTTAAAAAAAAAAATCAGTTATTTTTTGTTTACTTTTTTTAAAAATTAAAAAATTAGTTCTTTTTTTTAAAAAAAAAAAAATCGTTTTTTATTTAATTTTCAGTTTTTAGTTTTATTTTTAATTTTTTTGAATTTATGAGAACATTTTTGTCTTATTCAAAAAAAACTATGGTCATTTTTGTCTTTTTGTTGGCCTTAGGGGGGACATTGACATTTTCTGGTAGTTTAAGGGGGGAGATTGACACAATTGGTAGTTTAGGGGGTACATTGACAATTGAGTGGTAGTTTGAGGGGGTGTTATAAATAAAATTTTTATTACTTATCAAAAAAAAATTAGGAGAGACAAGCAACCTATCAATTCTTGACCAAGAAGGGGATCCTGATTGTTTGATCACGTGAAAGACCCACTACATGGGGAGATTCATGAGACCCTGATCACAAATAAAATTAAGGAACTCAACCATAGCAGGACAAAGGCGAGCTTCACCAGACAATTGCTAGGAAATTGAGTGACGTTGAAGTCTCCCCTAATGCATATCGACAAATTCAACCAATTAAACAAGCCAACCAATTCCTCTCATAAAAACCTTCTACCACAATCAAAATTAGGCCCATAAACACCCACAAAAGCCCAAGAGATTCCATCTTCAACGTTTCTAAAAGAGCAGGCAACAATAAACTCCCCCATGCACTCTTTAATCTTCTCTACAACCCTCATATCCCACATAAGCAAGATTCCACCGAAGCCCTCTCTAGAAGCTAAATAGCACCAATCCACATGTTGACAACCACAAAAACTACACACAACACTACTGGAAATAAACTCCAATTTAGATTTCTGCAAACAAATAATATCAATGGATTTTTCCCTCTAGGCAAGGCCGAGTTACATTAACAAGAGCATCACTCCTAACCACCCCACTCGCAACACACTCGTCCATCTCAACGGACACAATACATTTCTCCTTATTTACTCAAGCTCTCCACATCACCAACAAAATCTGGGGGGAGGGAGGAAAGGGTTGCGGCCGAATCGCTGAAGGCTCCACCATGGACAAAAAGTTACCGGTTGGCACAAACGCATCTTCTTCAACCCCCGAAATAGTCTACACCACTTGCACATCCTCAATCTTAGAAACAAAAGCTACCGGCAAGTCAACTGAAGGGCCACAAGGCTAGGCAGATCTCAAAACTACACTAACCACCATCGGGCTCTCTAAACTCACTTCCAACTTCAGGTCTTTACATGAAGAAGAGGCCTCTCCAGCCTATTTGTTCATAGCCCACTTAAAATTGGGCTTAAGATGAAATACATGTTTCATATGCTAAGGAGGATCTTTTTTCCTTTTAACCGTAGCAAGGGCTTTCTCCTTTGGAGATAGGCTCGGACTAGGGATACTAACACAGGTTGGGCCTTACATCCCTCCAACACAATAGAAATCAAACCCTCATCCACTATCGCTAAAGCCTGGTCAACTTTCCTCTTAATTTCTCTTGCTGGCTACTCCAATTTCGAAGGTTCCCATAGATATCCACCACGTCACGTTATCACCCAATTGTACAACCTCGTCTCCAACTGCAGAGCGAAAACAGGGAACAAACGTGTCTACAGACATATTTCGAGCCACCTTATTACGAGCCTGAGGTACAAACGCAATGATCCTAACATGGCCCTTTGTATGGAACGAGGAACAAGGAGCATATGCACCGTTGTCGCTATCGGCGCCAAGAAGCACCCCTGCAACTGCCCCACCCTACCCAACATTGTTCTTTTGCCACCACCTAACATTGGTTCCTTACCCATTAAAACGAAGGAAGAACCACTCACATTGATTGACTGAGAGCCACCAGTGGGCTAGCGTGGAAACAAGACTCTACGCCCCGTGCTGAGAGAGAAATCGAAGAAAGCTATCACCTTTCTCAACTTAGCAGCAAAACTTCTCCATCCCCACCCTTCACACCCCTCCGAGACTACAATAAGACCTCCACACCAACCCACCGCATACTTTGACACCTCCAAATACCGATCGAACCTATTAGAGCATCTCTGAACTATGAAGGCCTTGTTCCCATCTCTTGACGATTTGATAAACTTAGTCACCTTTATCTTTTGAACCAAGACCTCCATCGTGGTCGTCAACCAAGCAACACTAGTCTTATCCAACAACATGGCTCGTGAAACCCGTCATTTCCTTTCAACCAAAGGAACATTCAGCCGCCTAGAGCTCAAAAGCTTTAGCCCCTACATAGAACCAACTCAAGAAGCCCATCATAGACAACCAAAACCAATGTTAACAACCACACCAACAGCAAAGAGCATACACAAAAGGAGAAAATGTCAACACGCGTCAACGACATATGGCACAACTAAGGAGGTCAATTGAACAGGGGAAGGGATGAATTTGTGGATTTTGACAGTGCCCTATTTCAGTATATGATGGGGCAATTTTGGGCTGCCTTGTCTTGTCATGCCTCAAATTTATTTAAAAAATTTCCCTAAATTATTAATAACTACTAAAATGCATTGTACTATGTATAAGTTATAAAACCTAGGCTCACAACAACCACGGGGTAAGTCGCCAGACTGCCTCATCTTGTCATGCCTCAAATTTATTTAAAAAATTTCCCTAAATTATTAATAACTACTAAAATGCATTGTACTATGTATAAGTTATAAAACCTAGGCTCACAACAACCACGGGGTAAGTCACCAGACTCCCTTGCTCCCTCCCCTTTTTTACCTATTACTATTGAATATGTTAGATTTGAAATTTTAGGAAATTAGACATCTGGACAACATGAAATTTAGTTTGGTCTTAGAAAACTTCTTTTCTTATTGGCTTAATTTGTTTTCTAGAAATTGTCTTTTCTTTCTATCAAGAACAACAAAATTCAAAATATAAACATCTTTTTTAAAGTAGAGGCTAAAATTAGGTCTTGAGCCGTTCCTACCCATTATTCTTAATAGGGAGGGGCAGGCCAGATGTGGGATGGGGATTAATATGCTCCCCATTGCACATCCTGGGCTGAGCAAAAGATATGGGAGGAGAGACTTTGGGCCGTGGGGCAAGAAAAGGAGAAAGCTACCATACCTTGTGAAATTCTAGAGTATCTCCTCCAGACTTGCGGAGCTCAACCATGTAGAGTGAAGGTGCCACCTCAAAAATCTGAAAAAGAAAATTGTAAACAGTTCCTGATCGAACTACTTCTAAGGGATGTGTTACAGGAAGATTGGGGGGGGGGGGGGGGGGAGTTTTAAATATGTGTACCTCTGTTGAAACAGATAAATGACCTTTGCGACCAGTTTTTTCACCTTGAAGCTTCATCTGTGATCAAGTAAAAATTGAGGGAGAAAGAAGAGGGATGTCAGAAGTGGAAGAAAATTGAACACTTGATTTATTTACATCAAGTTCTAGTTTACTCCATTTTCATCCAATATTCTTTGTCCTTCAAATGTTACCAACTATGAGAAAGTGAAGTGAAGAAAGTATGAATACCACTTGAAGCCAAAAGATTACACCATAATTTGCATGTTAATACAGTATCCTGACCCATTAATTATGTAATCATGCAATGAATATTCCATCTAACAAAGCTAATAAACTCTGGTTCCAATGGCACTCCCCTGAAAGATATTGCGGTGAAGGGCACAATCGTAGATTCAAGATTTGCTATGCATGTAACTTATCAATAAAAAAAATATAAACTATGTTTATTAAACATTTGGATAACTTTTTTATTATTATTATTTACAAAAACTTTTAATGTGACAGAAAGTTGAGAAGTTTATTCGGTGAGGTCCACATTTGAAAAGTATTTTTGTGGGGTCCACAGAAGAAAACTCCGGTGTAAACTTTTTGAAAAGTACTTTGTGTTTTCAAAGAAACAAAACCTGAACATATTTACTTTTAGGAAACACATGTTCATTTTTCCAGGAATAGAGACTGACCTCTTATTTATAAAAAATGAACAATAAAAAAAATTAAAAATTTAAAAAAAAAAAATATATATATATATATATATATATATATATATATAGGAGCTTGCATGGCCACCCTCAACGAAGGAGAGGAGTTGGCCGCATTGGCCACCCTCAATGGAGGAGAGAGTGGGGCCCCCAAAAAGGCAGAGTTGGTTGCGCAGTCACCTTTGTCCTGTAAAGGTGTCGTGGCCACCTCCGCCAAGTTGGGATTGTCGCACAACTACCTCTGCCCTATTAAGGTGGCCACACGGCCACCTCTAACCAGTAAGGGTGCTCGCACAGCCACATCTACCCTGTTAGGGTGGTCAGACCAATAGCGGTGATTGCACGGCCACCTCTGCCCTGTTGGGGTGGCCACACAACACCTCTAATATGAAGGGGTGCCGTACTGCTAGCTCTTACCTGATGGGGTGGTCAAGCATCGATATCTGCCCTATTGGGAGGGGCATAGCCACCTCTGTCCAGTTGAGCTAGCCGCATGGCCACCACTAACTTGATAGGACCGAGATAGAGGTGGCCGCACAGCCATCCCTCTTCTCCGTTGGGGTGACCATGCGGCCACCTCTCTATTTTTTATTTTTTATTATTTTTTGAAGTAATAAGTCCCTACAAAAATAAGCACATGTTTTTTCAAAATATTCCTACAAGAATGTGTAAAAAAAATTCTTAAAAGTCTGCTGTGTTTTGTTTTTTGAAAGAAGTGTGTTTTGAAAAGCGAATTGTTTGTTAAATGTTTAGAGAAAGGTGTGTTTTTGTTTTTGAAACAAAAAAAAAAAAGTATTTTTGAAAAGCTTAACAGTCATATATTTCATTCACATTCTCATGTATTTAACAAAAGAGGGAAAAATCCATTGATATTTATCAAGGTGTAAAAAAAAAAAGACTATAGTCATTCCATGGATATGAGTGAGAAGGAGAACATTGCACCTTGAAGTTATTCTTCTTTACATCAAAACCAAGAGGCATTGCAGCTTGCTCAATTTTTGAGATTATCTCATTGGCAGGACATTTGGATGCAAATCTTGTTTCCCTTTTAACAAGTCCCTAGTTACCAAGGAAATGTTAGCCATATGTCAGCCATTTTCTAAAGTCTTATATTTAAGAACCAATCCACCATCAAATAATAACTAACGAGCTAGTTAGCTCTTTCAAAACTATGGAATTCTAAACAACATACACTATAGTATAACAACCACTCTCTACTCTTTATTTCAGCACTTATTTTGAAATATCAACCATGCTTTATTTTCACATATAATATGAGAATACAAGAACCTACAAGTGAATTTAGAGCACAAATGTACCATCCTTCAGCCTAGTAACAAAAAGAGGGAAAAAAATTCACATCCTTTTGAACTGCCTTAAGTAAGCAGTAAAGCATACAGATCATCATCCTGACCTCATCTGATATATATATATATAAAAGATATTTCTCACATTTTCAAGTTTCTCCATGTGAGAGATATCTTACCATCAAGTCCAAAAACCAAAGTCAAGCATACCATTTGCTTTTCAAAGAGAGTACTGAGGTTGAGGCCCTGAGAAGTAGAGATAAGCTCAAATGCATTCATGGTGACGGGTGCCACAGGTCCTTCTTCCCGCCTCTCCACAACAAGCTCCCCGGAATCCTGTCCACATGGGAAACAGTAAAAACAAAGTCACACACTAGCACTATATGACCAAAAAATAATTAAGTAAAAAAACACAATCTCACCCCCAATTCATTGAAGATAGCATCCACATCGGCCAGACTAACATCAGCTTGCTCAAAACTAGGCGGCTTGTATCCTTTCTTAAACCATTCATTCTCAATGACCTCAGCAATTGTAATCCGCTGTTTCATGTGATTAGCTTACATGGTAAATACACAAGAAATACATGACATCAAAAAATACAAGCACGCAAAAGACAATGACGTACTGTTGAGGGATTAGGGTCCAGGATTCTTTTGATCAGTTTCTTTGCACTTGAGGAGAACCATGGAGGACATGTGAAGTCAGCCTTGAATATCTGTAGTCAAATAGATTCCTCATATAGCTAGCTTTGAGCTTATAAATATTGGAGTCTTATAATAGAAGCAATGCAATAAAGTTCCTATTTCAAACATAGCAAAGCACTCATTTGGAAGATCAAATAAACATAGACCTGCCATTTACTTGCCCATCTAAGAGTGTCGTCCCCATAAAACAAAGATTGTCATCATTATGCTAATCAATGTGGTACCACAACTCTTACCAAAGCACACTGTACAAGTGAAGAGCATTGTGGACATGAAATTAAATTTTCTCTGTCTGGTAGCTGCACTCTTTTCCATGAGTATGCGTACATAACTTTATTTAAGGTTAAACGCTCATTACCCCCTGTGGTTTAATGCCCACCTCACTTTCAATTCGTATTGTAGATGGTACTTCACTTATGACTAAAAACGAATATGGTCCCTCCGTCCAAGTTTCGTCCATAAAATTGACAAAAGTACACGTGGCCAAACGATGGATTGACAGGTTGCAATATGTATCTTTAAAATTAAAAAACTCATTAAAATTTTTTAAAATAATAATAATAATAATAACAATTTAAAAAGGCACCCCCATTTTGGCCAAAGGCCCCAGACTAGTCGTAGGGCAAGCTTTGGATGTCTCGTTGATCCCACTACTTTCGCTCTGGTTGGAGAGAACACGCAACTTGCAGCCAACATCCCAACCTCCCCAGCCACATGATCCACCAGATCTCCACCTATCTAACAATGACGAAGGCTCTCCTTCGTTTGGTGAGCTATGAACACCGCTTGGAAGTATTAACCATAATACTATCAAACTCTTCATTTTCTTTGAAGTTGCAAGAGCATTCGTCTTCTAGCAAACATTTTATGCAGAGCCCCTCCACTAAATCTTTATTACTCTCTCCATTCCATCATGGCTTAAGTTTTCACAAGGGATCTTGACAACAATGGTTGCAATCTCCTTTTTTGGCTTGAATTTCAGTGGTTCTTGATATGCCTGCCTTAGCTCAACACCAAATAAGACAGATTCTCTTACCATGTACTAGTTGCTGGAATAATGTCCACTCAAATCAGAGAAGCAAGAGCTGGAAATCTTCATCTGACTGATGACATTATAGATATAGCCACAACTATACCTTTTACTTCCTTGACTCGTAATCCAGCCGCCACTTTTCTTCTTAAATTCATTAACAAAGTAGAATGCATAATTTCTTCTTAATTTCTGCCACCACCATCCCTATTATAGTAGAATGTATAATTCATCCAGCCATTTTTTTTTTTTTTTTGTTTAAAGTTTTTAAATTTTTTTAATGAGGCATAGGGCTACATGTTAGCATTTTAAGGGTATTGACGTGTATTTTCGTCAATTTTATGGATGGAATTATCATCTCCGTTTTTAGTCATAAGAGAAATACCATCTACGATACTAATTGAAACTTAGGAAGGCAAAAATAAAGTCTTTAAACCACTAGAACCTAAAAACTCAAAGCAGGGATCTAACTTGGATTGGGCTCAATCAATGCAACACAAGCTAACCCCATCTTTAGTTTTAGTACTGACCTGAAACAATGAAGCAGAACATCAAGACCAAATAAGTCAGGAAAGGCTTCAGTCACTGCTTTGGTACTTTATGCGATCCCCGCAAGTCGGAGTGTTAATGTGCAGTATGCACATACACACGGTCAGACACACGCGCAATGATAATTTTAAGCAGAAAAATACCTTAGTGATGACATGTTATAATACAAATATACCGTCTTTAATTTCAGCTTAGGGTTAAATAGCTTAGAGGTACCTGTGCTTAGGCCCTAAATTAAATCGACGTCTCTGGTTCAAAAAGAATCATAGGCGATACCTAGCGTTAGGCCCTAATTCCGGTTGGTACTTCCGTCAGTCATCCATCCATTTTTTAAACGGGATCTCTATGTTACCCATCTTAGAATGCTGACACATGTCCCGGTAGCCACGTAGCATAGGTGATACTTATGTTTTCAATGCCACGTAGGATGAGAAAAAAAAAATTATATACATATGTTAGTTTATTGGCTACATTCTATTGACAAAAACACTATTGTAGGTTGCTGCTTTAACAGGGATGCCGTATTATTTTAGAGTCTTCAAATATTCAGAGTTTATTTTTCGAATATGAAAAGAGCCTTAATATGACAAGTTTCAGTGTCACAAGCATCAAGAAGGCAATTTCAGAGTTCCAGAAAGATTCTGCGAAGTTTCCAACTCAGCAAAAGTCGGATCCCTTGTTCCCGTCCGGACGCCCTCCTGTGTCGATAAGATTCTGACAGCTCAGCGTGCATCCATACGGACGTCAGGGCAACACGTCCGGACGCTCTTCAATGTTTGAAAAGAACCCGGATTTCCTTTGCAGACACGGATCGGAAAAGACAGCTTGCAACCGTCCGGACACTAGGACAACACCGTCCGGACGCGGCCTTAATATGGAAACGCGTGAAGCGCGTTATGGAAAGACGGTTGCAAAGTTCACTGTCTGGACGCTCTATGCCTCCGTCCGGACGCCGCCTAGAAAAATTCGAATCAGTGGCGATTTAGATCTTCTAAACCTATAAATAGAGATCTCTAGGCGTGTATTATTTACAGAATTTGATATTTAATTCTCTAAAGCTTAGAAAGGGTGTGTAGATAGAAATTGTGAAGATTTGCTAGCTCTCTAAGTACTGCCCGATGTGTGGTTCTTGTTCGTGTGAAGTCCTCCTCCATAAGCTAAAGGAATCCATTAAAGACCCTTTCAGGTAGGAGACCTAGTTGGACAGCATTCACGTTGGGTTACGTGTCAGATTGCAATGTATGATCGCTACATCGGGGTATGTGAATATTACTGCTTTGTTACAAACTTTGTCTTCTGAATAGTGAAATTCTTAGATTTGGCTGCCCCGGAGTTGTTTTTCTGTAAATTGAGTTTCACTTCATTAAAAAAACATATGTCTCATTTAAATTCTGCACTTTGATATTTTGTTACACATTGATCACACAAACATGATAAATTAGAAGTCTTTATATTTTTCAATTGGTATCAGAGTTTGGTACACTCTATTTAAAATTAAATTCTTTTTTTTTTTTTTTTTTTTAAGGAAAGTTAGCCTTTCATTAAGCATTCAACAACAATTACAGATCACCATCAACACCATTAAGGTGTGAATCCAACACTGAGCCAAGCTCAGATTAAACAAACACAAGAAAAACGCCCAAAACGAAACTGCATCCAGAAGAAGACCGCCTCCTAAACACCCGAACAAACATCAACCACCAAAAGTCACCGGAAACCACCGAGCCACGGCAAAAGGAAACGGAGTAGCTCTCACGCGCGACTCAAAACGCCAAAGAAACCTGGCACGTGAGAGCTACGCGCCGCACACAGACCATCTTTCCGGCCGACAAAACCAGCAGCAAGATCAGAAGACCCCGGCGACTGAAGATGAGGGGCGCGTGCCGATTCGAGGGCAGCAAAATAAACAGATCTGGCCTCGCGACATGCTTAAGACGTTGAGGAGCGGCCCCGCTGCCACCGCCGGCACTAGAAGATCTCCACTCCTCCTTCAACAGCTCCCTGAGCGTTTCCCTGTCAACAACAACGAAAACCAAACAAAGCCAAACCTTCAAAGTCCAAAAGGACCTAGAAGGGGCGCAACCACCACCGGATCTAAACCGTGGGGACAAAAACACCACACAACCCTAACGGTTGGGGGACTTCTAGCCTCCACTGGAAAGCCAGGGAGGAAACAAAAACCCCTTAGCCCAACAAGGCTAAGAGGAAGACAACAGGAGCCGGGAGAGAGGCATGAAGCCTCCCCCCGGCGAGAAAAAACCAACAACAGAGAAAACTTTCTTAGAGAGAGACGCTCTGTTTTCTTAGAGAGAGAAATTTGGGTTATTTAAAATTAAATTCTTGAGTGTGATCTTTTGACTTCTAATTATTTTTATGATATCTCAATCTCTTAATTCCATTCCTGCCTTTGATGGCACGAACTATGGTTATTAGAAATTTTGTATGCACTTCTTTTTAAAATCTATTGATGTTTGGCCAATTGTAGAAAATGGTTGGACTAAACCAGAGGCTACAACTGCCGAGCTATGTGTTGTTCAAAACAGCGCACGACTTTCCAATGATAAGCCCTCCATGCTCTATGTCAAGCGCTTTCACATCTGAATTCTCAAGAATTTTGAATCGTGAATCCCCTCAAGAAGCATAACAAATCTTAGAAACAACATATGAGGGCACCAAACTAGTTAAATCTGCCAAGCTCCATATGTTGATTTCTAGATTTGAAGAAATTAAGATGCTAGAGGATGAAACATTTGGTGAATTTTACACCAGGATCAACGACCTGAGAAACTCGATGGTGAGTCTTGAGAAGAGGGTCTCTGATGTAAAACTCATCAAAAAGATTCTAAGGTCTTTGCCAAAGTGTTTCAGGATTAAAGTAACAACTATTGAAGAAAGCAAAGACCTGGATTCGATGAAGATTAAAGAGTTGGTGGGATCTCTTCAAACTTATGAGTATTCCCTGCCCCCAGTCAGAAAGGCAAAGGCGGCTAAGAATGTCGGTAGATTGATGAAGACTCAGAAAATGAAAATGCAGTTGTTGTGCTTGCCAAAAATGCCAGTAGATTGATGAAGAATGATAAATTCAAGAAGAAGTTCACCAAAAGGTTGAGGGAAACTCCCAGAGAAGCTGAGCCAGAAGAAGATGAGAAGAAGGATCCTAGAGGTCCTAGATGTTTTGAGTGCTCCGGCTTTGGGCACGAGAGGGCTGATTGCGGGAATCTCAAGCAGGACAAAGGGAAGGCTTACAACGCTACTCTCAGCGAATCTAAAGAAGATGAGACCTCAGATAAGGATTAGAAGTTTTTGGCCTTCGTAGCATCTCATGAAGAATATGAAGGGTCATAGTCCTACTACTCAGAGAGCAGCGATGAAGACAAGGAAGAACTTAAAAAGGCCTACAAAATCCTCTATGTGAAGTTCTTGAAGTTGAGGGAGACGTGCCAATAGCACGCGCAAGAGCTAAACAGTCTGAGGACAGAAAGAAGCACGATGTTGATGAAGATCACTGATCTAAAGAAAATCTATTGGAAGAGCAGTTACAGATAGACGTTGGCTGATGAAAAGCTGACCCATATGCTATCAGTCCAGAAGAGCCCAACAGACAAAACAGGACTCGGGTATGTAGCTTCTACTTCTAATATCCCCTCTACTTCGAAAACCACAGTCCCCGAGCCTCCACCTGCCTGTATGGATAAGGGAAAGGCTGTCATTGGTGGAGATGTTCCGGCTGTGGCAAAGCCCACTCAGATGCCTCCTACCAAGAGAGAGCCTCCTAGATGCCACCACTAGGGCGTAAGTGGTCACATCCGACCCAAGTGTCAACTCCTGCATGCTCAGAAATTGAAGGTCAAGAAGCAGTCACCAAGGAAAGCTACACCTGGCACTAGACCTCCAAAGAAGCATCAGGCTCCTCAGCATGAGCGACAACAGCAGCGATTTGTTCCTACCAATCAGAATGGCAAACCTAGAAAGAACAAATCAAGGCACTGCAAGAAGAAGCCGCAGAAGCCTGAAAGCGACCAATCTTATGAGGGGTTGCATATGTTGATGCGGAGCTTGCTAAAATGGATGGACAACCAGATGAAGGCCTATCAACAACCACCTCGGGTACGGCAAGTATGAGTCAGAAAGGATGAGACCATTCACCCCTTGAGGGGGGAGTGAACTCACCTAGTAGAGGTATAGACGTATAGTCTCACCATGCCTAGGATTTTGGTTCCTAAATCCTAGTGCATGTCAGGTACGTTTGCATTGCATTGTTTATCATGTCACATCTTTCATGACTTGCATTTTCGTTAAGGAACCATATATGTTTTATTCCCATGTTTTCTCTTGTTATCTTGAAAAACTTCTGCAGATATTTATGGGGATGATAGAAAAAGCACGTCAGGCGGCTGCTTTTCTGTCTTGGTAATTCCAAACCTCTCCCTAAGGTCAGGTTTGCTCTTACCTTACATGCTAGGACTAGATATTATTTTTATTCTCCATAAGCATGTTTTTGTTGTTTTTATGTCTTATTTTTTTCCAAGATATATATATATATATATAAAATAAAAAAATAAAAAATTGGGGGAGAAGATGTAGAATTTTTATTTTTTCTTTTGATAGCTCTTCAGAAATTGCATGTCTTTTTGCCTGATATCTCAGTTCATTGTGCATTGATTGAATATGCTTATATAAGATTTAGAGTTTATACATGATATCTGCTAAGTTTTCCTGTTGCATCTTAATGCTAGGTAGTTGCTTTTCTCATGCGATGAAAAATTGTGCACTATCCAAACTCCCCTAAGGTAAATTTTTTTTACTCCCTGATTTTAGCTTCTGAAAATTCTGATGAGAGATAATTCTTTACTAAGATGGTCAAATTGACCAACTCACTAGTTCAACCTAGAACCCATAAATTCTGGCATTCTCTCCGGGTTACAGCACAAGCAATAAATAAAGCATTAAAAATCAGAAAATCTAGATTCAAAAGACCCACTGCTGAATGTACTTAAAAATGTTCTTCAACTTGTCCTTACAGAAACAGTCAGTGACCAATTCATTACAGAAACAAACGGTCACTAATGGATTAAGTAAAAGAAAAGTGATGCATCTTAGGGACAGTATCAAATGAGAGTGGTTAGGCCCTAATAAAATAAGGCTCGACTTTAGACTGATCTAACATTGAATATTTCTCTCTTGTTTAGAAAATTCAATTGTTCTAAATCATATCAACAAACATCATACCTTATTGAGAAAGTTTTCACACACACACGCATAGCATGAGTTAAGTCATCTATTTAAAATTTATATCTGCAAGAAAATTTGTGCTTATTGAATACTTAACTCTCAATTATATCTTTGCATATTTTTGAATTACTATTTGACTGTCTTGTCAGTTATTTATACATGCGTGTTCTGAAGCTAACTTTAGGAAAAATTATTTTTCTGCAAATTTTTCCTCTGTTTTCAGCTTCCAGTGTGAAACGTCCGGACAGACCTATTCTTGAGTCCGGACGCTTGCGACTCTGTCGATCTATGAATTGGTAGTCTGCCGTCCGGACGAGTATGTGTCCTTTGCTTTCTTTGCCTTTCGCACAGCACTGCATTTTTTTCTTCTTATTTTTGCCATGTTGTGTGTTTCTCTCACGGATTTCTCTTGAGATTTTGGCATTCTCTGCACATCTCTTCTCATTCCATGATATACTCTGTGTTTTCCTTTGTTCTTTTAAGTTTTTTGTACTTTTACAATATTGGAATATTTGTTGATTGGAATATTTTCTTAAGATATTGTGCATAAAAATCCTATTTTGTCTATGTATTTGGTTGATATTGATATATTTAGGTCATTTAGATTAACATATTTGCTTATGTAATTTTGGCATCTAATTGACAGCCGTCATAATACCACATTGTTTTTGAAACTAACAGGATCTAATATTTTTTTGTGGTGGTATTTTTGAAAATATTTATGTTTAAATCTTTTCAAGAATATGTCAGCTAGCGGCTCCCAGCACAACATCCGACAGATGAATCATTTGGAAAACAAACTGTTGTTGAAGTCATATGTTCGATTTCCAAAGGTCTCAGGATTTAGATGAGCTTTTCTCCCCCGCTCATGCAGAGCCTTCCATAGCATCTTTCTTTAGATCTGCATCAGTGGTGAATCTTCTTATTCATCTTGCAGACCAATTGACTAAAGGATTTCAATCTGCGGATAATCAATTTTAAGCTTTGCAAACTCAAGCGACTGAAAGTTTTCATTCTATGGCACATGGCTTCAAGAGTTAGAAGTCGAAGTAGCACAAATCCAGCTTATTGTACGGATCTCTCTCCGTCCCTTGCTTTCAATGGATCAGTAGGATTTGGTACATGGAAGATTTTTGTTCCTTCCTCTATCAATTGTTTTACAAACTTTTAATTATTTTGGCTAATTGCAGACACTACTCTATTATCCCTATTATTTTTGAATTTTAGAACTTTTTGTCTGTGGTTTTTCAATACTATGTTTACCCTTTGTCTTTTTGAGACAAAAATGGGGAGTATTTTTATTTTTGGACCAAGATTGTATTTTTAAACCGATCAAGTGTTTTTTGTCCCAAAATGGCCAAAGGAGGAGTTTGTTGGTTTATTGGCTACATTCTGTTAACAAAAATATTATATTGTAGGTTGCTGCTTTAACAGGGATACCGTATTATTTCAGAGTCTTCAAATATTCAAAGTTTATTTCTCGAATATGGAAAGGGCCTTAATATGACAAATTTCAGTGTCACAAGCATCATGAAGGCAATTTCAGAGTTCCAGGAAGATTCTGCGAATTTCCAACTCAGCAAAAGTCGAATCCCTTGTTCCCGTCTGGATAGTCCAGTGAAGCGTCCGGACGCCCTCATGTGTCGAGAAGATTCTGACAGCTCAACGTGCATCCGTCCGGACGTCAGGGCAATACGTTTTGGACGCTCTTCATTGTTCGAGAAGAATCCAGATTTCCTTTGCAGACACAGATCGGGAAAGACAGCTTGCAACCGTCCGGACACTAGGGCAACACCATCCAGACGCTAGGGCAACACCGTCCGGATGCAACCTTAATATGAAAACGCATGAAGCACGTTATGGAAAGGCAGTTGCACAGTTCACCGTCCGGACGCTCTATGCCTCCATCCAGATGACGCCTAGAGAAATCCGAATCAGTGGCGATTTAGGTCTTCTAAGCCTATAAATAGAGGCCTCTAAGCATGTATAATTTACAAAATTCGGTATTGAATTCTCTAGAGCTTAGAGAGGGTGTGTAGGTAGAAATTGTGTTACTAGCTCTCAAAGTGCTGCCCGATGTGTGGTTCTTGTTCGTGTGAAGTCTAGTTTAAGGAGGAGCCATAAGCTAAAGAAATCCATTGAAGATCTCTTCAGGTAGGAGACCTGGTTGGGAAGCGTTCACCTTAGGTTACGTGTCAGAGTGCAAGGTACGATCGCTGCATCGGGGTATGTGAGTGTGTTACTGCTATGTTACTAACTTTTTCTTCTGAATAGTGGAATCCCTAGGTTTCGCTGCCCCGGAGTGTTTTTCTCTTAATTGAGTTTCCACTTCGTTAATAAAATATCTGTCTCATTTAAATTCCGCACTTTGATATTTTGTTACACATTGATCACACACACACGGTAAATTAGAAGTCGTTATATTTTTCAATATATATATATATAACTCAATTTAAAAATAAAAACTTGAAGAACGAAAAAAAGGGGTGGCTGGCCACCCCCATTTTGGCCATGGTGGTGGAAGGCCACCCCCATTTTGCCAAGGGGTGGCTCGAGCCACCCCCTATCACCAGCCAGGGGGTGGTTCGGCCACCCCCTAGGCATAAATGGGGGTGGCCTAGGGGTGGTTTCAGCCACCCCCATGGTTCTTGGGGGTGGCTCGGGCCAACCCTATATTAATTTTTCTTTTTCTTTTTTCTTTTTTCTTTTGTGGCCCTTTGGGGGTGGCCAAACCCACTCCCAAGCCAAACGGGAGTGGCCGAACCATCCCCTAGTTGGCCATAGGGGGTTGCTCGAGCCACCCATTGGCCGGCCACCCCATTTTTTCGTTCTTCAATTTTTTTTTTTTTTTTTTTTTAAATAAAAATGAGGTATTTTTTTTTATTAACGATTGTGTTTTTTAAGTTTTTACGATTTTGTATTTTTTCTATTACTAACTATCACCTGTGAACGTGTGCCACGTGGGTGTCTCATCCGAGTTAGACAAATATGTGGAAAGAAGGACAGGTGTCACCATTCTAAGGTAGGTGACGTGGAAGTCCGTTAAAAAAATGAACGGAAGACTGACGAAAGTACCAATTGGGATTAGGGCCTAACGCCAGGCATCACTTGTGACGCTTTTTGAAACCGAGGCAACGATTGGATTTAGGGCCTAACCACAAGTACTTCTGAGCTATTTAACTCAGTTTATGTATAATTAAATTCTTCACATCAATTTATAACCTTTCTTTTTCTTTTTCTTTTTTTCCAAAACACATAAAGAAGCTAAAGCCCACCAAAAGATTATTTTTTGTCCCCCACATTGCTCCCTTATAAGAGGCATAGCTTCCCACAAGCAACACCCAACATTTGGTTCATAACACCCCCATAGAAAGAGAGAGAAAAAAAAAACTACATTCAACAGCAACTCGCTTTTAGGTTTGAAGCTGGCAAATGTTAACCCTACTCCTTTGCCAAGAATTCAAAACACCATTGTTAACAACTCCAGTGTACTTTCAATTAACTTCTAAGCCAAATTTACATTCAAGGTCAACCCAATCAACAAGTTATCTGCTTTCACATGATGAAAGAATATAAAATAGCTACACCTAAGCTATAGTCTACACCAACTCACTTTCAGAGCTAACAATGTCAAATGGCAATACAATTGCACACATCACTTCATTGACCAGCTATCACTGAATTTTGTCAAAATGATTTTTAGTGTAGGAAATAAATAAATGATCTACCCACTTCTTCATCTTCTTCACTTTCATATGTTACCACAAGTTCCCAGCCTTCACATGTCTTCTCATCCTAAGCTATATTCTGCACTATTACCTGACCTTTTCCTCCATCAAGTAACAACATATAACAATTGATTTAAAAGTGTATTCAATACTAAATTATTTTTTGGACATAAATTATCATCATAAATCACGTACTAGCACATAGAGGATGTCACAAAATAGGATTTCAAACTCAAAAACAGACACATACATGTACACGAGATAATAGATTCTTAAATTACTTCCTATTTCTTCATCAGGAAATGCACTAGCATATCAGTACAAGTTTGACAGATTAAAATAGTATGAATTCATATGAGGACAAAATAATTTGCTATGCATTTGGATGAGATTCCCACTCGTATGAATACTCTTGCAATACAGTTTGAATACAGGAACAAAATAATAATTTTCACAGAGATATTTAGTTCATGAGGATCAAAAGGATGACTGTATGCATAAAATAAATTTATACATTGAAGAATGAGTTAAGGGAGAGAGAGACAGCAAGCAATTAACCTTTTTATATAATGCCATGAGATTGGATTCTTCAAAAGGTAAATAGCCAGCCATTAAGACAAAAAGAATCACACCACATGACCACAGATCTGCCTTTGCTCCATCATAGCCTTTGTTGTTGATCACCTAGAAAAATCAGGTGTCAATGAAAAAACAAAGGGTAGATGAGATTAAAGATATAGTAACTTGCACTTTGAACCAAAAGCTAATATACCTCTGGGGCAACATAATTTGGCGTACCACATGTTGTGTGAAGCAAACCATCTTCCTAAAGAGAGGGATAGGATAATCGGTTATAAGAACTTCATGAATTGATTGTGTAAAGCTGCCTAACAATTCACCAAAACTATCAATAAATCCAAAAGCAGTATGGTAGGCACATGCAAGTCAGAGCAAGAAGTGGGGCTTATGGGGGCCAGGTGTCACCAACACCTCTTTAGATTAAGTTCTGGATAACTTTAATTCTGAAATACTTTTCGTTTAAGGCACTAAGTCATAATGCTCACTCGAACTTGTTGTGGTAGGGCACTTAATCCAAAATCCGAAACTTTAAGAACTCCACTAGCATCCAGCAGTAAATTCTCTGGCTGAGAAATGACAAACCATAATAATATCATTTCCTTTTTCTTGGAATAGGTGCAATAACATTCAAAAATACATACAAATCAGTTCATCACCTCCAACTGCATTATTTAACTCTAAAAGAAAAAACATGAGGATTAACTTTATCAAAACATTGAAGGGCAAGGGGATGGTAAAAACAACAATAAGTAATCACACCTTTAGATCTCTATGAAATACACCTCTGCTATGACAGTAGTCCACAGCGTTAATAAGTTGCTGAAAATACTTTCTAGCTTCATCTTCCTTGAACCTCCCTTTACTTGCCTGGCACAAGAAATATAGCACCAAAACCAGTTAATTTAGGCATTTTATTCCAGAATGCATATGTTAGTCATCAGCAGGAAAAAACCACAAGCTTACAATTTTGTCAAACAGTTCTCCACCAGTAACAAATTCCAACACAATGTATATTTTCGTCTTGCTAGCCATCACCTACACCAGGAATACTGCTGGAAGTCAATTCAGATCCAGAAGATAATCAAGAGACCCTATGGGAACCACAAATGTGGATAATCTAGGACGTAGAAATAGAGCACATTAAAAATTGATATAAAATCTCTAGCAACAGAGCATGCAGAAGATCCTGAAATGACAGGTCATGCCACTACATTAAGATTAGGTAAAAACAAAATTAGATAAGGCGGCTGTGTTCTCTGACCTCATACATACGGATAACATTTGGGTGTCTAATCAGTTTCATCGTCGAAATTTCACGTTTAATCTGCAAATGACAAAGCAGCCAGAAAATAACTAAGGTAAGACACATTGATATTCAGATAGAAACATAATATATTAAATAATTTTCAGTGTCAGATTAGAGTTTGAAGAACTCATCTGGCAATCACAATTTCGCTTCTTTGCCTTTCTTTTCTTTCTTTCTTTTTTTTCTTTTTTTCTTTTTTCTTTTTTTCCACAGCAACCATACAATATTTAAAACACACACACAAAAAAACCAATACAAGAGTCTCAATATTTTTATACAAAATTGAAACAACAACAAAAAAAAAAAAAAATTACATGTTCACGTTTTAATAATACACCAAATTTCCTCAAATTCGGCTAATTCATCTCAGGAAAGATTACGTAGTATTCCACACACTTGATTCACAGCCAAATCATATAAACCTTAAATAATATAAATTCAATATAATTCAATGTAATTGATTTGCAATTTAATTCATCTGTTTTGGCTAAAACCGAAATAAACTCAATTCCAAGCCTCTTCAATTCATTTTTTGGAACAAGAAATAAATTAATTATAGCAAAAGTCGATTTCTAATTTTGCCCTACTCAAATGCAACATGAGAATACTTTATCATTTTATGAACAGGCACAATAAATATTTAAAATAATAAAATAATAATAATAAATAATAAAATCAACAAACCTCGATAAGTGACTTAAGTCCCATGCAATGTCTTGGTCACAAAATGACAAACTCAAGTAAGACGTGTACAGTTTTGTTTTCTTCTTTTACTTTTTCCGTCAAAGTTTTCGATTAAAAATAAAATAATTTATTTTTCTCGGCAACCAAAAAGTCAATCATTCAAATATTACCAGTTTACCACAACAGAAAATTACCAAAAACAAAATTCCTTCGAAATCAGGGAATAAATCCGACGGAAAAAAAAAAAAAAAAAAAGCAAATAAGAATTAGGATCCCGACCTGGCCGATCATCTTGTGCTTGAGGACCTTTTCTTTGTCGAGAATCTTGATAGCCACGTTCTCGCCGGTCACGACGTTCCGAGCGAACTTGACCTTTGCGAAATTGCCCTCGCCCAGGGTCCGTCCTAGCTCGTACCTCCCCACACGCGTCCTGCCCCCATTGCTCGACCGCGAAGCCATCTCCCCCGCTGTAACCACCACACAATCCAATCCCTTCAATTCCTCAACTCCTTCACTTCTCCAGAATCGAATTCCTCTCTCTATAGAGCTTCCGGATCAAGACCTCTTCTTCTTGCATGGTTGCCATACCTGAGACTTCGAAAACCTCATTTTGCCTCAAAAAGAAAGAAAGAAACCGCAAAAGGAAACAAAGTAACAGCAGCCTAAGATCCTCTTCTTCTCTGTCAAACTCAATCACGGGCTTGCATCTCTTTCCGGAGAGAGGAAGGCGAGATTCTGGCCGTCAGATCATACATAAACCCCATCGATCAACGAACGGAAAATTATCACAAAAAAAATATGTGCAACAAGAGGCGTAGATTAGGGCGTCAATCTTTTGCTTTTTGCTTTTTGCTGCTAATTTTGGAAATGAATGAATGGAATAGGAGTCTTCGATTGGTTTATTGTTTGTATGGAGTTGGTAATATGCGCATACGAGGCAGTCGGCACTGCGGCTGGGGCTGAGCCGTGATAACATATAGTCGCTCACTTCATGCGTCATGCAGTCGCGTCAATATGTGATTATTTGTGCACGTGTCATCACACAAGAAGGCTCTGTTCGTGATGTGGGACCAATCAGTATCGGTAGGACTGTAGGAGGTCATCCCAGCCGCGGTGACTTGTATATATCGATTATCGAGGAGTGGTTGTGACGCGTCCAATTGGGAGTCTGTGACTTGTCTGGTGCGCGTGCCGCGTGGTGTGGAATTTTAATCAGTTTGCGCGCGTGGCGGAGTATAAACGAATACTCGCAGGTTACAACCGTGGCTGTACAATGTATGACTTAATTAAATATCCTTCAGGAGTATTTGAAAAGTTAAAACGTATGCTTCGAAAAAATAAAAAGTTAAAACGTCGTACTCCCCTAATAATATTTTTATTATTACTTTTTTGTATTTATCGTAGCTCTATTATAGCATAGTAATTCTAAAAGTCGTATTTATATATAAAAAAAAAAAAAAAAAAAAAAAAAAAAAAAAAGATAATTTTTAAAATTATTATTTAATCAAAATTTAATAGTAATCGATCACACGTTCAATTATAATTTTAAAAACGCCTCATTTTTTTATGGACGCAAGATAGACACAATATGGACTTCTAGCATTACTCATTATAACACTAAAAGCCGCTACCCTAAATCTAATTTCAATTTTTAGATGTAGGAAAAACTCTTAAAAATCCTCATTGAATCATATTCTTTTATTGTTTTCTAAACTAAATAAACACCAAGTAATCAGAAGTTATACTCCAATCTAAGGAAGAAAAAAGTGGTTCCTTCAAATTATTTTAATATAAATAATTTATCTTTTCTCTGTCTTTTTCCTAACATTTAATTTAAAAAATATTTAAATGGTATAGATAAATTATGAGGGAATCTATTATGTGGTGCATTAAATAAAGAATCAAAAAATGGTTTATTTCCTTAAATTGAGAAAAACTTCAAAAGAAGCTGCGGCTAATACTCTAACAAATTGGAAAATAAAAAACTAAGAAGTAATTTTTGCAACTTTTGGTGCATTTGTGTTAGGCTCACTGAATTTTAGATCAAATTTATTTTTTTATTTTAATTACCTGCTTTTTTTTAGGAGAAATGTTAGAAGCACCAAAACTTTTACCAAGAGATGGGTACTAAAATGATGTGCAACTTATTCATTAGTACTCATAATATTTATTTTTATTAATTATTTTGATCATCTCCAATGAATAAGTTTCATATTATTTTAGTACTCATCTCTTGATAAAATATTAGGTACTCTTATAGCATTTCTCAATTTTTAAAGCACATACATCTTAATAAACCATTGAAGGAAAAGTTTGAACAATCCACACAAGGCAACACACAACGGCTATAGATTGCACAATCCACGCAAGGCAACACACAACGGCTACAAATCTCCCAAGAAGGAAATATAATCAACCCAATGGTCAATCCATTCACAAAAGACAACAAATCAACAAACGGCCAGCACATATTACTCTCTGTAATTTTTGCATATTTTCTTTCCATCTTGTAAATATTCAAACTGTGTATATATATCAATGAATTGCTGGAATAAAAGTACACCGAAAATATTCTTCAAATTACCTTCTTCTATATGGTATCAGAGCCGTAACAAGCGACCCACGTCGTTTCTCCAATTTTATTTTCCCCAGCATTCTTTCTTCTCTCTGTCATTTCAGTTATGCTCTTCTTTCTTTGGAGTCTTTTTTCAAACACCTTAGCCGCACTAATGGCATCTTCCTCAAATCCAACCGCACATGTTACCTCCTCACCCAATAACACCCCCATCTCCACTGAAACACATAATCCTCTCCCCCCTGAAATCCAAGCTACCCCACAGCACCCATCCCTTGCTTCTCTTTCCAGCTTTGCTCAATCAATCTCCAAACTCACCAAGACAAATTACTTGGTCTGGGAACATTGAATTGAAACCTATCTAAAAGGTCATGATTTATATGGGTTCGGGGATGGTACCAAAACACCACCCCACCCACATACCTCTACTTCAGTTGATGGCTCTCTTACCATCTTTACTGATCCGGTGACGCTACAGTGGTTCCGCCAAGACCAACTAATTATGAGTATGCTAATGGCCACCATCTCCAACGAGCTCCTTCCGCAAATCCTCGACTGTCGCACTTCACAAGAGCTCTGGAACTCTCTCGACAAGACCTTCGCTTCAACAGCCTGTGCTCGCACGATGAGCCTTCATTACAAGCTTGCCACTGCCAAAAAGGGCAGCTCCTCCATCACTGATTACTTCTAGCAGATAAAACAATTTTCCGCCACTCTTACTGCCGCCAAACAACCGCTCAATGATTTTAGTTCACATCCTACCTTTTTGCAGGTTTGGGTCCCGAATACGACCCTCTTGCCACCTCCATCACTACTTGAATTGAGCATCTCACCATGGACGGTCTTCTCGGCCATCTCCTTGCTCACGAGATGCGGATCAAGAAACACAACTCAGCAGCCGACCACCTGCTCATCGCCAACGTTGCCTCCCATGGACGGCCTACCCACCGTGGTCGAGGACGAGCTCTCCCTTCTGGTTGCACCTCTGGAAATTCCATAAATTTCCATTCTGGACCGCACAGGCAGCATGGTCGTGGCTTACTTCCCTTACCCACTCATGGGCCTACTTACTCAAATGGGTCCACTTATGCACATGGGTCTTTCTCCAATTCTGGTACTAAACAAGACTCTAGACCCACATGTCAAGTATGTGGCAAAATGGGCCACACTGCCTTGACTTGCTACAGGAGGTTTGACCATGCCTTTCAAGCAGTAGGGTCAAATCTCACAGCTTACACTACTGCCCCATTCCAACCCTGGGATCTCAATTGGTACCCGGACACCTGTGCTACTCATCACCTCACCTTCGACCTCAACAATCTGAACCTTCATTCCGAAGAATATAATGGTCTCGATACAATCCAAGTGGGCAATGGTACCCGCCTTACCATTCAAAATACCGGCATCTCTAAACTTTCTCATAATTTTATTTTGTAAAATATTCTTCATGTTCCTAAAATTACTAAAAATTTACTTTCTGTTCAAAAATTTACTTCTGATAATAATGTTTATATGGAATTTCACCCCTCGTGTGTTTTTTATTAAGGATCGTATAACTAGGAAAATCCTCCACCTCGGCTTCAGTAGAAATGGATTATATCATTGGTTCTCTCCTACATCTGCACCGCCTAGTGTTTTCTCCAATGAACGCGCTACCTTTGTGGACTGGCACGCCCGCCTTGGCCATCTTGGTGATCGCATTGTTCGTCATGTTTTGTCTCGTTTTCAGCTTCCCTTCATATCCAATAAGAATCTCTCTGTTTGCTCCGCCTGTCAACATGGCAAAAGTCACCAGCTTCCTTTTTCCCCATCTACAAATAAATCAAGTGTCCCACTTGAATTGATTTTTTCTTATGTTTGGGGGTCTTCCCCTATTTTATTTAATAATGTTGCACGCTTTTATGTTACTTTTGTTGATCATTTCAGTAAATTCACTTAGATTTTTCCCATTGCTTGTAATTCTGATGTTTTTTTTCCATTTTTCCAAAATTTCAGGCTTATGTAGAACGACATTTTAATCATAAAATAAAATCCATCCAAACCGATGGTGGTGGTGAATTTACCAAATTACGCCACCATTTTGCGTCTCACGGAATCCACCATCGGATTACGTGCCCTCACACCCATCAATAAAATAGGTATGTGGTACGCAAACATCGACATATTGTCGAGATGGGCCTCACCCTCTTAACCCATTGCTCCGCACCCCTTACATATTGGGCTGAAGCTTTCCAAACTGCTTGTTATCTCATAAACCGCTTACCCACCCTTGTCCTTAATAATAACTCACCCTTCCAAAAACTTTTTAATCTTCGACCTAATTACAGTTTCATGTGCATTTTTGGATGTGCATGTTGGCCCCATCTTCGTCCTTATAATAAGCATGAGTTAGATTTTCGCTCTGACACATGCATTTTTATCGGCTACAACCCCTCTCATCATGGCTACAAATGCCTACATCCTATCACTAGATGCATCTACATCTCTCGCCACGTCATATTTGATGAATCCATTTTTCCCTTCTCTACCACATCCTCATCCTCTTCCTGCCCTCCCCCACTTCACACACCACACTCTATCCCCCATTTTTGGATCAACTTCCCACATCCACGTCTATGCGTCGCCCCGACCCCTCTCCAGGGCCCTCATCCCAATCTCTTCCTACTAACCCTGTTTTGTCTCCTTCTTGTGTGCAGGTTCCTCCTACATCTTCAGTTGTCCCTCTTGCATTGTCAGGACCCTCTACGCCTTCCCCTCAGGACCTGCCTCTACTAAAATTTATTGTCTTATCCTTCTGTGCATGTTCCTCCAGAATCCTCGTCCAACGCTGTTGTGATTCCTCCACAGCATGCCATGCAGACACCTCCAAGAACAACATCTTCAAGCCAAAGGCTCTACCTGATGGTCTTGTTTGTTATCCACTACCCAAGGCGCTCCTTGCTACCACTGACTCCCATGACGTCGAACCAACTTCCTACTCGGCAGCCTCCAAGCACCCCGCTTGGCATGAAGCTATGAACCTTGAATTCGATGCCCTCCTACACAACAACACCTGGACTATAGTTCCTCCAACCTCTGACATGAACATTGTTGGTTGCAAATGGGTCTTCCACCTCAAACACAAAGCTGACGGCTCCATTGATCGTCACAAAGCTCACCTTGTCACCAAAGGTTTCCACCAACAACCCGGTGTTGACTTTGATGAAACTTACAGCCCCGTAGTTAAGCCCACCACCATTCACCGTGTTCTCTCCCTTGCCGTCTCCTCTGGATGGCCAATCCTCCAGATTGATGTTCAAAATGCCTTCCTGCATGGATGACTCTTTGAAGATGTGTACATAACTCAACCTCCCGGCTTTGTTCATCCTCCGTTTTCTCACCATATTTGCAAACTTCACAAGGCACTCTATGGCCTCAAACAAGCTCCCCGTGCCTGGTACTCTCGTCTCAGTGATCGCCTCCTGGAACTCAGTTTCATGAGCTCTCACTCCGACCCCTCATTGTTCATCCGTCGCACGCCTCATGAAACCACTTATGTTCTTATCTATGTCGACAACATTCTCATCACCAGCTCTCTTCCCCAAGGGACTACCTTACTGCTCCATTCTCTCTG
Source organism: Alnus rubra (assembly GCA_028654335.1). NCBI lineage: Eukaryota > Viridiplantae > Streptophyta > Magnoliopsida > Fagales > Betulaceae > Alnus > Alnus rubra. The sequence goes on along the minus strand of JAJPGS010002491.1, from coordinate 642,243 downwards.
TGCTGAATTTGCCATCAAGGATTTAGGCCGTCTTCACTTCTTCCTCATCATGGAAGCCACCCCGACCCCAGTAGGTCTCATTCTCTCCCAACAACGCTACATACTTGATCTCCTAAAGAAGAGCAACATGACCGACGCCAAACCAGTCAAAACACCTATGTCCACCGCCCATGCTCTCTCACTTATCTCTGGTGAACCCCTCACTGACCCCACCTCCTATCGCAATCTTGTTGGCGCCCTACAATATTTGTCTCTCACCCGGCTTGATATCTCCTTCGCCGTCAACAAAGTCTCTCAATTCATGCATCGACCTACCTCCCATCATCTACAAGCAATCAAACGTATACTACGGTACCTCAAGTCTACCATCTCTTATGGCAAACTCCTCCGCCGCTCCTCATCCACAACTCTCCAAGCCTTCTCCAATGCCGATTGGGCCGGCTGCCCAGATAATCGCAAATCTACAGGCGGTTTATGTGTCTTTCTTGGCCCCAATCTCATTTCTTGGTCCTCCTGTAAAAACAAAAAAGCGTCACTCGCTCCAGCACTGAATCTGAATATCACACCCTTGCTACCATCGCCGCATAACTCATTTGGCTTCAATCCATGCTCTGTGACCTTGGCCTTTATCCTTCTTCACCACCCACCCTATGGTGTGACAACATTGGGGCCACCTGCCTCTTTGCCAACCCCGCCTTCCATGCTCGGACCAAACACATCCAAATTGACTTCCACTTCGTTCGTGATAGAGTCGCCTCCAAAACCTTGCATGTTCGTTTCATCCCCAGTAAAGACAACCCGGCTGACATCTTCACCAAAACCACTGCCTCACCTTACTTCTCCCTCTTGCGAACCAAGTTCAACGTCGTGTGCCCCCCGTCTCACTTGCGGGGGCGTAACGAACCATCAAAGGAAAAGTTTAATGAACCATCAAAGGAAAAGTTTGAACAATCCACACAAGGCAACACACAACGGCTACAGATTGCACAATCCACGCAAGGCAACACACAACGGCTACAAATCTCCCAATAAGAAAATATAATCAACCCAATGGTCAATCCATTCACAAAAGGCAACAAATCAACAAACGGCTAGCACATATTACTCTCTGTAATTTCTGCATATTTTCTTTCCATCTTGTAAACATTCAAACTGTGTATATATATCAATGAATTGCTGGAAATAAAAGTGCACTGAAAATATTCTTCAAATTACCTTCTTCTATACATCTCACTCTCTATTTCAACTATCTACTTTTATTATTCTATTTTACATATTATTTCTTTGTCCACTTTTACCATTCACAAAGAGAATTTTATTTTTTTGTTAGTTTTACTTATGCAGTATTCATCTACATTCTACATTGGTCAATCAATTTGCTACTATTTTGCCCCATTTTTTGGCTAACTCAATGAAAATACTCTTAAGAGCTTAAAATTAAGAGATAAATTCCCAACCACCTCCCTCTCTCTCTCTCTCTCTCTCTCTTTCATTTTTTTTTTCTTGGTTGTTTTTTATGTGGCATTCTATAAATGATCCGACAAAGTTAATTGGTGCTAACTCAATATGTATACGTGTCAAAATTTTACTGAATATAACGTAACCATCAACCTAGGTGTCATTCTTCATAGTAAACAAATTTAGCGGATAGTGTTTTGATGGGGTTGTTTGGTAAATACATGTATAGAACATAGTAGTGGGTTGTTAATTTTGAAATTAGTAAAAAGTGATGATGTGATATAAAGTAAAAAGAATTTGTATGAAAAAGTGAAAAAAATTTGTATTGTAATGAATTTTTTTTTTATTTTAATAGTAATAAAAAATTATTGATATGATATAAAACGTGAAAAAAAATGATAATATTTTGATATTGATTGTTATTAAAAAATGAAAAAAAAATAATAAAAATAGTGTTATGCACTACTCTGTTCCGTTCCGTTCCGTCCTTGACAAACAAGTCAAATGAGCTTGTTTGGCAAAGACATGTACATAACAGAGTAGTGGGTTGTTAATTTTGAAATTAGTAAAAGTGATGATGTAATATAAAGTAAAAAGAATTTGTATAAAAAAGTGAAAAAAGTTTTGTATTGTAGTGAATTTTTTTATTTGAGTAGTAATAAAAAATTATTGATGTGATATAAAAAGTGGAAATGTTTTGATATTGATTGGTATTAAAAAATATGAAAAAGAGGAAAAAAAGAACAAAGAACAAAGAAAAAAAAGTGGATGAACAGTAATCAGCACTACTTAGTTCTGTACAGCTTCCACAAACTTATTTGCGCTTCCAAGAACCCCCACTAAGAACCTGGAAGAATTTGGATCCCTGAAGTCAGATATTGGCCCACTTGCTTTTCTACAAGTCTTTCACGACTTGCAATTCTTCTCTTTTACTAATTCGTGAAGTTTTTCACGCCTACTTGAACTTCCATAAAAAGGCAGCCTGCGATTTACATGAAAAATCGAGAGAGAGAATGTGTGCGAGTGGAGCTGCACGTCCCATCATCTTTCACACTTTTCTAGTTTTGATAATCATGCATACCTGGGTGTGCCGCTCGAGTGGTGGTCAGGCGGAATTGAGCACTCGACCACCGCTCAAGAGGTGGTCCACCAATAAAGGCACAAAGCTCTCCGCTCAAGCCACACCCAACGTATCAACCAAATGCAACAAAATTTAAGAAATCTTCGCAACGAAATTTCTTCCCTTTTGAGTTCTTATTGATTTGGTTCACTTTTTTTTTCCCCCGTTTAGACCTTCCTTATTTTTCATAATTTTCCTTAAGAGTTTTTTATTTTTTATATTATTGCTAAAATTAGTTTATTGCTTTTCTAAATGATTTAAAAGTGGGCAAAAAGTAAAATAAGTGTTTTTTTTTTTTTTAAAGTTTTTTTTACCAAACGGGCCACTTTTGCATGGCACATCTTTGTATATACAAAAATCACTCTTTAAACTTTTTAATACAATCTCAAACAAGGCATTAGGTTAATTGTCAACAACATATATATATATATATATATATATATATATATATATATAAAAAGAGATAAAGATTACCTTTAAATATATTTATATATACACTAAGAAGGGAAGAGGATTCCCAATAATCAACTCATAACGATCAATTTACAGTAAAAAATAATACAAAAAAAAAAATGACATCGTCTAAAGGTTTCTTGGCCCATTAGCCAAGAAAATAGTTATTAGAAAAGATGATTTTTGAAGCAATCTAACTTTTTATTTTTCTATTTAAAGTGGGGAAGGAGAAGGGGAAAATTACACGAAAATAAAAAAACAAATGCGACCCTTCATAAGAGTAGTCGGAAATAAGTCAAAATCTAGTCCATCAAAGTAATCGATAACGCCAACAAATGCGCTTAAAGAGGGAAGAGTTTCGTATACGGAACAAAATTCAAAAATGTCAACAACACTATCAACAGGAAAAAAAGAAAAAGGTCAACACAAAAAACTAACCAAAAAAAGAAATTTTAGGAAAAATTAAAAAGACAACAAATAAAAACACGGAACAGTAGCATCAATGGGTGACTTGGCAGAGGACAATGGCGTACGCCGGCACGTGAAGACTACGCGCCGGCGACGGGTGCCAGAAGACAACGGACAACCACGAAAGATCGACAGTAGGGCGCAAGGCAGTTGGAAATCATTTCGGACTATTAGTTCGGAAATTCCTACACTTTTATTTCCAACGATCTGATGACAAGAGTCTAATTATAATATTATACATACGTTGAAAAGTAGGTGAATGAAGCAAAAGCATGCGCAGTGGTAGACATTAACCTGTCTCGGGTCATGTACATAATTCAAAAGGATAAGTCAACTAGCCACATGCACATAGATAAATCGCTTAAAATAAGGAGAACAGGAAATGGTAGGAAACTTTCTCAATAATGCATCCATTTCACAGGACTTTTTCCCAATAATGACTGTATTATAAGCTTATAACCACTATGACTATGTATTCATATTTTCTTCAAGTGCTATGACTCATGAGCACCTCCACTGAATATATATGGACCGACTAAAATGATCGACGTCGCATGAAAGGGAACATAAGTTACATAACGTAAAGAATTGAAGTTTGTTTACAAAGTCATTTAAGAAAAAAGAAAAAAAGGTGGGATATTCTAATTCTATTTCTACCCGTGAACTTACCAAACTGCTAAGACCATTCATATTGAATTTTTTAATTATTATTATTATTATTTTCAAATTTTGAAGAACAACCTTATTTTTTATTATTATTTTGAAATACTATTTTAAAAAATAATTTTATATCCCATTCTTTATTTTGAAGAATGACTCCATTTTTATTATTATTTTATTCTTTATTTTAAATTTAAATAAAAATAATAATTAAAAAGAGAAATTTAGCTTGGAGAAATAAATTAATAAAATAAGAGATAAAAGATCTACAAGATCCTTCATATCACAATAGTATTTTCCTTTAGGCCCCGTTTAGTTTACGGAATAGGCCCCTAGAATGGAATGGTATGGAATAACTATTATTTAGTTTGGTAGGGGTCTATTCCATGAAATAGCTATTTCCATGGAATAGCTATTTCCATGGAATAGCTATTTCCATTAGAATAGCTATTTCCTTACGAAGAGGAATACATATTCCTCTAAAAATTGAGAGGAATAGCTATTCCTTGGGATAAAGATTACATTTTTCAAAAAAAAAAAAACCATTTTTTATTTTCTTTCAAATCTTTTGTTTTAAAAAAAATGGATAATTGCACCGTTGGTCCCTGTGGTATACCATAATTATTTTTCACTCCCTATGGTTTAAAAAGTTCATGAGAGGTCCTCGTGATATGCAATAATTACAAAATAATGCTCCGTTTGTTTCGACGTAAAATGGTTTCCGTCGTAAAATATTTTCGACGAAATCAATTTCAAAAGAAATTATTTTCTCGAAAATATTTTTCGGCGTTTGGTTCGCACGAAAAAATTACGAAAAGTGAAAATGCAAATGTTGCCGGAATCCGGTGACGACCGGTCGCCGTCGCCAGAATCCGGCGAGCATGTTTGGCCGGATCCGGCCAAAATTGCCGGATTCCGGCAGGACACCTTCGGGCCCGGTCAGATCCGACCGGATCCGGTCATTTTGGTCGGATCTCGGTAGGATCAGTGGCCGGATACGGTCAGATCAGGCCGGATTCCGGCCAGATCCGGCCGGATCAGTGTCCGGATCTGGTCAGATCAGGCCGGATTCCGGCCGGTTTTCTGTCCATGGCCGGATTCCGGCTAGATTCCGCCGGCATTCGGCGCAGTTGCCGGATGTCGCCGGATTCCGGCAGCCGGCAGTATTCCGGTGGTCGGATTCCGACGCCGGCATTATTCCAGTGACTTGATGATGCCAGATTCCGGTCCTGCCTATTTTCGAACAACCGACTATTGCCGGATTCAACCAGTCAGATATCAAATGTGCGTATAAAGACGAAGAATATAATTTTGGAAAATGATTTACGGTTTTTAAAACCGTAAATCGTTTTCCAAAAATTAAAGAAGGTTTTACGGTCAAACCGAAAATGGTTTTCGTTGACCGTTATTTTCGCCCCTACCAAACACCGTAAAATACCAAAATCATTTTACGCCGAAACAAACGGAGCATAAGAGATAAAAAGATCTACAAGATCCTTCATATCACAATAGTAGGGATTTGATTATTGTACAACACCAATACAACAACTGCACAACAACCCCTCACATGAGGGTGGGCCCCAGTATGTGGGACCCACCCTTATGTGAGAGATTGTTGTACAGTTGTTGTATTGGTGTTGTAAATCTAACATTTTCCCACAATAGTATTTTCCTTTAAGCCCGTTTAGTTGACGGAATAGGCCCCTGGAATTGAATAGTTATTCCATAGGAATAACTATTATTTAGTTTGGTAGGGGTCTATTCCATGGAATAGCTATTTCCATTAGAATAGCTATTTCCTTACGAAGAGGAATACCTATTCCTCTAAAAAATGAGAGGAATAGCTATTCCTTGAGGTAAAGATTACATTTTTCAAAAAAAAAAAAACCCATTTTTTTATTTTCTTTCAAATCTTTTGTTTAAAAAAAATACTAAACCCAGAAGTGGCTGGCTGACCACCCCACTATGGAGGGCCAGGGTGGACCCCCGAAGCGTTCTAGAGTGGTGCGACCAACCCCAGAGCAACTGGAGCCGGCACCCCCAATTCTCGTCGGGGGTGGCCGCGGCCACCCTTAGAGCCCACTTGGGGGTGGCTGCGGCCACCTCCGGTAAACAATGGGTGGCCAGCAACCCCAGTGGGTGGTCGGCCACCCACCAGTTTATTTATTTTGTTTAGTTTGGTTTTTAAAATAATAATAATAATATAACGTAGGATTTTTTTTTGAATTCCGTTTAAAATGTGTGAGTTATTACAAAATAAAAGAATATGAATAGCCATTCCATTCCACCACCTTCTATTTTCAGGAATAACTATTCATTTTCCTAATGGAAATGGTCATTCTGCAAACTAAACGAGGCCTTAGAGATATGATCTTTTGTCACCGCAAAATACAATTCTTGACCATTTTGTCAATGTAGTGAGGTGGTCGATCTCTTAGCTAGCTAGCATTAGGTTTTTTTTTTTTCTAAAAAAAAAAAAAAAACAAAAGTAAAAGTTGTCACGTAGGCAAAGATGATAAAAAATTATATCTTGGGGTGACAATATATCATATCTATTTCATTTAATACGAAGGATGAGCAAAAATCGAAAGTAAAGTAATTGTAACGCGCGGTTCTTTATAATATGAAGAATAATAATGTTTAAAGAATTGAATGTTAGTGCTCTAACATATAAGTTTTTTCTTTTTCTTTTTTGTTTTTTGGCTATATTGAGAAGGGAAGGGATGTGGAGTTTTGAGACAAAAAGAATCACGCTTAGAGTCTGTTTGAATTTGTAATTTTAAAACGTATGATTTATAAATAATTATTTTAAAACGTGCGGTTTAAAAATACGATTTTTAAAAACACAATTAAACATTTTGTAAAATTGCAATTTAGTTTTTTTTAAAAATTACCTATTTACTTGCGATATGAAAATACAATTTTTGTCACATTTTCGATTCGTAATTTTTTAAACATTCACTTCTAAATAATATACTTTCTACTATTTATTTAGAATAATATTTTTTTATATGTAAAATCACAATGTGAAATGTACTTTTAGAATGAATCAGATTTCAATCATGATATATAGAACCTGGTCGAAATAAAAATAAGATTTCAATCCTGATTGAATACTACCTAATCAATCATTGAGTACCACCCACGGAATCTTGATAAGAAGTACCACTCATTAGCAGTCACCCCCTCTTCCTCCTCTTTCTTTTTTATTATTATTTTTTTTTTTAGAGAGAGGGAGAGACGCATATAATTGATTATTTCTTTTTGAGAGATCTATCAAAATAAATAAATAAAAGAAAACATGTACTGTTTAGTCTTGTAGATGTGGATTAGGCCCACGTCTTCATCAGTTAAGGGGAAATAAACAAGTGGCAGGAATTTAATAATGTAAACAAAATCAGATCTAAGTTGATCCATCAGCCGGATGACAGTTTACCTAGTAATTTTAACGCGTGGTTCTTTATAATATGAAGAATAAAATGTTTAAAGATTGAATGTTAGTGCTCTAACGTATAAGGTTTTTTTTTTTTTTTTTTTTGCTAGACTGAGAAGGGAAGGGATGGGGAGGGGGGTGGGGTTGAGACAAAAAGAATCACGCTTAGAGTCTTTTTGAATTTGTAATTTTAAAATGTGTGATTTATAAATAATTATTTTAAAACGTGCGGTTTAAAAACACGATTTTTAAAAACACAATTAAACATTTTGTAAAATTACAATTTGATCTTTAAAATCTTGCGTTTTTAAAAAGGTACCTATTTACTTGCGATATGATAACACAATTTTTGCCACATTTTCGAATTGTAATTTTTTAAACACTCACTTCTAAATAATATACTTTCTACTATTTATTTAGAATAATATTTTTTTATATGTAAAATTAATAGGGGTGGGTATCGGGTAAGTCGGTGTCGAAAATGGCATTTCCGATTTTCGACCCGTCCTTGTCGGTAAAGTCGGGTAATTACTCGACTTTATTCCGACAACTAAGATTTTCGAAAAACTAGGATAATTTGAAAAAATCGAAAGATTCGATAATTTTCGGTCGGTAAATCGGTAATTGCATAGAACAATGAAAAGAAAAGAAGAAGGAATGAAATCTGGAAACTGGAATCTAAGAGAGCAAAAAACGACCACAAATCATAATATATGTATATAAATGAATAAATCAAGGATGATGCAGTGGCCGACAGAGGGCTAGGCTGAAAGACGGGCGGCTGGTGGGCTGGGATTTGGCCGTGGCTGGGCTAACTCGGGCTAAGCAAGGGCAACAGGTGGGCGTGGCTCGTGAGCGGCGACTAGGCGTGGGTGTGGGCGGACAGGCGGCTGGGAGTGATTCTAGGGTTTTTTATTTTAGGGAGGCGGCAGAAGGAGAAGGGTTGAGAATTGAGAATGATAGAAATTTGAGAATATGAGATGATTCTAGGGTTTTCCAAAAAATATGAATATATACTCAGTGTTTATTTGAAAAATGACGTCGTGTTGGGTAATGGGTACTAGGGACTGTGTAGTGGGTAAACTTGTGGCTAGGGTGAGTTTTCAAGGTGTTGCATGATTGACATGTGGCTAAGTAAATGGGGAGAATTAAATTCAAGGATGAGTAAAAGAAGATCTAATGGTAGAGAATGGTAAAAAAAAATACATGGGAACGTGCGTCTTGGAAGAGGCAAAAGCTGCTGAAATTACAAAATAAAAATGTAAAAAACAATTTTTTTTTATTAGCCTGGATGCGTAAGAGAAGATGTGGAGAAATGGTCAGAAAGTACATGGGAAAGTGGGAAACATGCGCCTAGCCTTAAAACATATAGAATAGCAGCAATTTTTTTTTTTACTTATATATGGTCGGTCGGTTGGTTATCGACGGTAAAAAAAATAAAATCCGATTACCGACCGACACTTTAGTCGGAAAAATAATTTTTATTTCGATTTTCAATTTATTTTTTTTCGGTAGATGGTAGGCGGTTGAAGACGGTTTGGTAACGGTCGGTGAATTTTCGATAATCGGATAATTTTTCCACCCCTACGTAGAATCACAATGTCAAATGTACTTTTAGAATGAATCAGATTTCAATCATGATATATAGAACCTGGTTGAAATAAAAATAAGATTTCAATCCTGATTGAATACTACCTAATCAATCATTGAGTACCACTCACGGAATCTTGGTAAGAAGTACCACTCATTAGCAGTCTCCTTCTCTTACTCCTCTTTTTTTTTTGTTTATAAAAGAAAAAAGGTACTGTTTAGTCCTGTAGATGTGGATTAGGCCCACGTCTTCATCAGTTAAGGGGCCGGGAAATGAACAAGTGGCAGCAATTTAATAATGTAAACAAAATCGGATCTAAGTTGATCCATCAGCAGGATGACAGTTTACCTAGCAATAATTACAATATAATATAATGAACTAGTTGAATAGATTAAGATCTAAATCTAAGGCTTGTTATGTTATTAACTTATTATTCCGATCAATAATTTAGCAAGTACAGAATAATGTTATCCAGATTTAATAAAAGTCAAATAAACAATCATCCATGATCAATCAGTGACTAAAGAACATGAATTTCTATCAGCATTGGCCAAAGCAGTTTGATAAGTTGAAGTGTGCAGACCCACATGAGAACATTTCGGCTCAACAGCTAGGCATTGAGTCATTAGACGTGACACATGTAAATGGTTCATTAATCTTCAATATTTAATGAACTCTATATTCGATATGCAATTTGGACTCTTGAGAGTTGAGTCCATATTATGTATTTTACGACAACAAAACACAGCACTGTCAATTTAAGCTATATGGTATCTATTTAGGAGTGTCAATTTGTGTTTATGTGTCGGGTTTAGGTTGTGTCGAAATATGAATATAAAATTTTGTAAGTCAATCATAATCCAACCCATTTAATTAAATGGTTTAAACTCTTCAGTCATAACCCGTTAATTTCATAGTTGAATTCGTATCGGATTTGCGAATCGTGTAAAAAATTGTTAGTACTAAATGCCACGTGTCATCGAGAGGATCTCAAAGACCCACCAAAACATGAAAGGTAGGATTGAAAGGTTCGAGTCATGTCGACGCATTGATATAAAACTATATAAGTTAACCATAACTTTTCTAAAAATCATACATATGTAAACTAATAGCACTTTATTAAACATCGAACTTTTATTTGAAAACTGCTTTCATAAGTATCTTTAAACATATATTTCTTGAAACAAATTTCTTTTTTCATAAAACCACTATATAACTCAAGTTAATCCATGAACTCATATGCTCCTAATATGCTGAAGTCTAGGGCGGCTCCTGACTCTTGAACATAAACATGCTGACGCCATTGTAATACAGACTGGGCCTGATTCGAGACTATGCCGACATCACGGTCTTGCGAATCACTTGACTATGCTGACATGGCATGTGGCACAACCATGATTGTGTTGACACTGTAGAGTGCGCATGAGCCTAACTAAGTTGAATGGGAAACTCATCCTTGCTCAATGAGTGATTTTGCTAACATCATGTGTGGCATAACTATGGTTGTATTAGAGTCGAGCCAAGCTTGAGACTGCTGGATTTGGCTCGAATACATAGAATATGGACTCAAATTCGGCTCGAGCTTAAACTGAGTTTTGAAAGGTTGTTTAAATTCAGCTTGTTAAGAGCATAGTTGAGCCTCCAATCAAGCTCAAATGGCTCGAGCTTGATTGGAGTTTTATAATATTTTTTACTTAAAAAAAATATATATTAATATTAAATTTTCTTACAATTTTAACTTTGATCTATATTTAACATTTTAAATTAAATGTTTGTAGTATTACATATATTATGTTTACTATGTTAATGTTTATACATTGCAATTATAGAATCTTATATTTATAAAAATTATTTTTATACATACATATTAATAAATATTTAATTTAAATACGAGTGAGCTAATGATTTGAACTGAACAAGTTGATTCGAACTTATACAGGCCGAACTCATGAGCTTTGTGTGAGCCATGCCGAGTTTGTATGAGTATTTCTCATTTAATATACGAGTAAATTATTGTATTCACGAATGACTTATTTATTTTTCGAACTGAGACCGAATTGAGTTAAAGTGAGCCAGGTCGAACTGAGTTCACGAGCAGCTGAACTCATCCAACATTCCTAGGCACAACCACAATTATGCTCACGTCGTGGAAGGCCAATGAGCTTGGCTATGCTGGCGTCAATAAGGACACCAATTATGACTATGTTGACCCTATGGTGAAACATCCAATGAAGGGACTATTTAGTATAGTCTCTAAAGTACTAAGAAATTCAATGTACACAAAGGCAAAAATCGAGTTAGAGCTCTTACCCTTGATGTTCATCTCCCTTATACTCCTATTTTCTCTCTCTATGGTTCGTTTGTTCAAAGGGGGCTGTTTGAACAAGTGAGGAAAAATGTTTTTTCCCCCTCACTTAGATATATTTAAGAGACTTCTTTTGCACGTCTCAAATAGGGTTCGATCAATCAAGTCCAACTTTGATTGATTGAAATGTGTTAGCCCAATTTAATGCATGTCGTTTCTCACTTACCCACACAATTCTTTCTTTGTTCAATCGATGGAAACTCGTCAAACATTTTAAATGCATACTATTTCTCACCTACTCGCACATGTAGCTCTCGATTCCAATTCAGTCGATTGAAACCTCCAAGAACACAATATCTAAAAGACACCGAAATATCACCTATCATAGTGATCAAATGCCCACGTGTCCATTTTCTCACTACTTGTTTATTTCCATCATTTACATATTTTTCATTTTATTTTTGTCCACTACTCTATTGTATTTTTTTATTTATTTATTTTTAATTTTCTTATATTTTTTTAAGCGGGGCGTTACACCAAAAATTCTATGACTTTTAATCATTCCAGAACGTGAGAATGTAGATTTTAGGGAAAATATTAGTTTCTTGAACCAAACGTGGCTTAAAAGATCAAATTAAAGCAATTGTTAATTCAACATACCTAGTTTATATCAAAAGAGAAATGCTTGGAGTCTTATTCTTATCTCACTCTTGTCTACGTGGACCAATGACGTGAGAAATAGTAGATAAAGTGTAATAAGACCTATTTTTTTAACAACGTCATTGGTCCACTTAAACAAAAATAAAATTGAAATGAAATAAGAATGGAACACTAAGTATGTTTGGATTCAGAATAGAATCCATATTCTATTCTGAATCCAATTTTGCCTTCAATGATGACTGGGACCCACGCACTGTCTCAATAAAATGTGTGGATCCCGCATTTAATTAATAAAATAATAATAATTTATTTATTTTTTTAAAAAATAACAATTTTTTTTTAAAAAAATAACTTTTTAAAAAAAAAAGGCAGGGTGGCTGCCGGTTGGTAGCCACCCCTCAAAGGGGGTGGCGCATTGCCACCACCATAGGTGGCAGGGGGCACCACCCCCGACCCTTGAGGGTGGCCGCGCGGCCTCCCCCGACCTTTGGGGGTGGCCGCGCGGCCACCTTCAAAACTTGGGGTTGGCCCGCGCCACCCCCAAGAGGTGGCCAGGGGTGGCCGCGCGCCTCCCCCGGCCACTTGGGGAAGGCTGCGCGGCCTCCCCGACCACTGGGGTGGCCGGCCTCCCCGACCACTGGGGTGGCCCCAACCTTTGGGGGTGGCCGCGCGGCCACCTTCAAAACCTGGGGTTGGCCCGCGCCACCCCCCAGAGGTGGCGGGGGTGGCCGCGCGCCTCCCCCGACCACTGGGGGAAGGCCGCCCGACCTTAGGGGTGGCAGCGCGCCACCCCCAACCACTTGGGGGTAGCTGCGCGGCCTCCCCCGACCATTGGGGGTGGCCGCCAACTGGCAGCCACCCCTTGTTTCTATTTTTTTTAATTTTTTTAAATTTAAATTTAAATTACGTTTTTTCTTTTAAAAAGAAAAATTATTTATTTTTTAATTAAACAATCAATATATAATAAATAATTATTATTTAAATCATTATTTCACACAACTTTTCATAATACCAATTATTATACATAACTTTTCAAACTTCCAATCATTTCTTACCATTAAAAATAATATTTTCTAATCTAAAAATTCAACATCTAAACACAATTTTTTACCTCGAAATTTGTAATTAAAATAAGAATTCAATTCTAATTCTAAAAATTCAATACCTAAACAGACCATAAGCATTTCCCATGTCAAAATCATATTTTCACCGAAAGAAAATTATATCCGTTGTGGAACCCGCGTTTTAAAACCTGCGCGGTTGGGGTTGATAAGACAATGGGCTGCGTTCGGGCGAGGCCCATGTTGGAACCCGCCAATGTTCAAACGCTGCATTGCAGGCTCTCATATTTTCATTCAATTCGCTTTGCTTCTCTTTCTTTTAACTGAAACCCTAGTGGTGGGTTGAAGAAGCTGAAGGGGTTTTGAGAATGGGGGAACAAAAGCTGAAAAGCGTGCCTGTGCTGCCATGGATGCGAAGCCCCGTCGATGTCAATCTTTTTGTGGAGTGCCCTCTCCATCTCCTCCCTTGCCTTGATACAAGGTGCCTCTTTTTCTTCTTAAATTGTGGGTTGGCTCATCTTGTAAGCCGAAGCTCCAAACCAAAACAGTTCTCTACCTTCATTGGCAAAGAGAACTTCAAGCCCTTTCTTGATCTCAAGGAACTTCTCGATGTTCACCTTTTATGTACAGCTTCTGGATTCTGGAGGCCAGTTCCTCCTTGCGGAAATCCATCGGCTAAATTCACTGTTTCCAATTTTTCTTAGTTAAGACTTTTTCGTCTCTCCATCTTTTTTGTTTGTTTGTTAGTTTCTTAAATTTGTTGTAAATCAGGTTGAAGGTGGCTTTGCAGAATATGGGCATATCTTCACTCTTCCCTGTGCAAGTCGCAGTTTGGCAAGAGGCGATTGGGCCTGGTGCCTTTGAGCGAGATCTCTGCATAAATTCACCAACAGGAAGTGGGAAAACTTTAGCTTATGCTTTGCCAATTGTGCAAATGCTATCGACTCGTGCTGTTAAATGTCTACGTGCTATAGTGGTGTTGCCTACTCGTGACTTAGCCTTTCAGGTTTAATGCCTTCCTTTGTTGCCTACTGGACGATTTTAATATTGTTAAACTGATTCTAAAGTAAACAAGCAGATTAATTTTATTATTTGAATTAGTTATGGGATGCTGGATGTTGCAAGATTAAATCCATCTTGATGTTCAATCGATGCCTTAATATGTGCCTTTTTTTTTTTTCAGGTTAAAGAGGTTTTTGCTGCAATTGCACCGGCAGTGGGCTTGTCTGTTGGTTTGGCTGTCGGTCAATCATCTATAGCCGATGAAATTTCTGAACTTATCAACAGGCCTAAGCTTGAGGCAGGCATCTGTTATGACCCAGAAGATCTTTCGCTTGAGTTACAAAGTTCTGTGGACATATTGGTGGCAACCCCTGGAAGGCTAATGGACCATATTAACAGCACTAAGGGTTTTACCCTTGAGCATCTCTGTTATCTTGTAAGTAGCATATCATTTTTTGATCTTTTTTTCTGCTTCTAGCCAAGTGTCTCTCTTGTTTACTTCTTGTGCACTTGGGTTGTGCCTTTGCACTTTCAATGAATTTGCGGTTAGTTTTTTTAAAAAAAAGTAGCTTATAATTTTTGTGTATTGCTAATATATTTTATGTCTATTAGATTTTCTGTTTTAGCTGAACATCTTGATGAGGATTGTCATATTCCCAGTGGTGATCCCAAAATTTGTATGAGCTACTATGATTGGACATAGCAATAGTCATGTGATTGAAAAAATTAGAGAGATTCAAAACCGATGGTGAGCTTTTATTTTGTTATGGTGTTTAGCTATTTTGATTTCTGAATCAAGTTTAATTCACCTCAGATAGTGATACGTGAAGCTTTAGTATACATGTGTCCATTATAACTTGTTGATGGGTACCTGTTGTCTTGGTGGTTAGCATACTACCTACACTATCTTATTAGTTGATAGTCCACATCATTGTGTCAAGTTAGTCTAGTTGTGTTTCTTGAGCATCATTGATTGTGTGTGATTCATTAATTGGAAAAATCAAATTCTCTTCAGTGAAATTTTGCCCTTTTTTTTTATTTTTATAATTTTTTTATTAATATGCAACTCGCAATGAGGTGTACTTCTATTTTCAGTCATTGTCATTGTTAAAGCAAAGGTTGATGAGGAGAAACGTTTCAGGTTGTTGATGAAACAGATCGGTTGCTCAGGGAAGCATATCAGTCCTGGCTACCCACTATGCTTCAATTGACTCGCCCTAATGATGAAAGTTTCTACCCTTGTGCTTCAAATGTTCTTCCTTCTACATTTAATTCCTTAAAAACCATAAGGAGATTGTGAGTTCTATGTTCTTTTACCTCCCTTTTCTACTTACTTAATTGAATTACATTTTGGCCTTTGTGAAGAGCAACACACAAGGTTTCATGTGTAAAATTAATTAGTAAAACAATATTTTTAGGAGTTTTCACATCATCCAACATCGATATTTACAATCATGAACCTCTTCATGACGCTAGCGAAAGCGAACCACAACTATAAGATAGAAATTGACTCAACAAAGCAAAAACCTTGCAACAACCACCATAGAAGCTGACGCATCAGTCCTCTCTTATTGCCTTATTTGAACCGACGTAAGAAGGTTCAGTCAAGTTTAGTATAGTGCGGCTTATGGTTCTAGTAGCAAAAAATTTAGAAACTATACTATGCTAGTTCACTCTAGAAGACCTATTCTGACTATAGTTAGTAGTAGTATAGATAAGTTAGATTCCTAGAATAGAAGAAGAGCCTTTACTTTATATTTTAAGTAAGTAAGTAATGTGAGACTTAGTACCCATGAGTGCTTTTATAAATCACTCGCTCTATGTAGGCTACTCATCTTTCCAATATGGAACCGGGTGTTACACTAGAATACCTTAGTTCGAACTGACTTAGAACGGAATTGAAACGGACCTCTCGAGAAGACTATTTACTATGCTAAATAGTAGCCGTTCGATTCAACTTGAAATGGTTTTGGAATGGAGCTCTTGGGAAAACTCTTTATTGTGCATTTTAATGGCCCGTTTTAATTGGAAGCCTCCCAGTTCAAATCGAAGGCTTGAAAACTGAATTTTTCGAAAATTGATCTAAGTGTTGTTTTACTTCATTAATTCTAATTACTTGTTTAATTATTATTTTTTTATTATGATAAACTCATTAATTATTTTTTTGGGCATTACAAAACATATTGGGGACGATATTATTGAGAAGATAGAGCATCGATTGGCTAGTTAGAAAATGATGTGCTTGGCTATTTTTCAATTTGCCTACGTACTTCATGTCCCTCTTTCCTATCCTTGCGAGTGTTGCAAACCGTATTGAGAAGCTATAACATAATTTCTTATGGGGTGGGCTAGGCGAAGAGTTTAAATATCACTTGGTTAGTTGGTCCAAAGTTTGTTTGCCACTTTTTGAGGGAGGGTTGGGAATTTATAACTTTTTTTTGATAGGTAATAAAAATTTTATAAAAAAAGCGATAGGTGCCCCTAAGTACACATGCAATATACAGATGAAACACCTAACAAAACCCAAAGAAAACAACAAAAACCACAACCCGATAACCCTCAAACCCGACAAGCACACTAAACCAAAACCCACAAAACACCAAAAGCCCTCTGACCCAAAACCCACATGAAGCACTTAACGCTACAACACGTGAGCCTTGCCTTTCCCACGCCTAGAGGACGCGCAAGCAATGCCATAATTTATGGAGCATTCTAAGTTCAGCTGCTCCCTTTTACCTCTAGTCTTAGGACGCACACCCTTTACCTCCCGATGAAGATCCTTTTCAATGGCTGTCAGGAGCGCCAAAGTTGTATCCTCAAACCCCTTACTTGAAAGCCCTCACCGCATGACAAACATCTTTATCACAACCCCAACCCCAAGCCCAATCCAAGGGCATGGCAGGGGGGAAAACACCCAAAGGGTAAGGGAAATCTCCATCCTTCTTATCATATAAATCATTTCCTTGATCCCACACCATCGCCTCTAAAGACGGACCAAAGCCTACCAGCCACTTCTGAGATTGAATCAAACCAGTCAACCTGGAATCACCACCCTTGTCAACATTTGGAATGACAGAGGAAAAACCATCCAAATGGAAGGGAAAAACCTCTTCCACCCCATCTTCCCTTACAGTTAGACCTGACAACGAAGCAATCGACACTTCAGGCGAGGGCCCTAGAAACCCGCACAGAAGAAAACCCCTTGTTGAAGGAGATTTCCAAACATCAATCTTCACAGTTGCTGTAGTCTTAATAGAAGGCTCTGGCACCATGACTATAAAAGGCTGCACTGGCGGCACAACGAAAATGGCTTGGCGCTATGTGCATGAGAGAGAGGGGCTTGGTGGATAGTGGCAGTGGACGCTAAATTTAGCAGTTTGTGGGGTGTGTGGTGTTCTATTGAGCCTTCTGGTGCTTTTGGGGTGGGGTGATGGAAGTATATTAGGAGGGGTTGGGGGAATTTTTCGTGCCACACCAGTTTTGAGGTTGTAACGATTTAGAGAAAAGTGCTAGCCGCATATGCGCTATCACCCCAAAAAAACTAGTCAATTTGGAGCTTTCCTAGAATTTTTTATAAGGCCCAGTTTCACCTAGTAACTAAGCAATGTGGGACTTAGCACCCATGGGTATCTTTATAAACCATCCGCTTTATGTGAGCTACTCATCTCTTCCCAACATGGGACCAAAGTGTTACAAAGGTGGGAGATGGTTCCAAGATTAGATTTTGGCATGATCAGTAATGTGAGGATGTGGCCCTTAAGCAAGCCTTTCCAGTTCTATTAGGTATTTCCTGTGCGAAGGATGCCTCTGTTGCAGCTCACTTGGAGTTTCATGGTGGTTCCAATCAGTGGAACCTGAGCTTTGCTAGAATGGCTCATGATTGAGAGGTGGAAGTCTTTACTTCTTTTCCTTAGAGTGTTGTATTTTGTTAGAATGAGGCGAGGAAATGAAGATACGCTGTGGTGGGTATCCTCCAAAAGAGGATTGTTTAAGATTATATCCTTCTATTGTTCTTTGGTTTGTAGTGAAGGTCGCCGTTTCCCTTCGAAGAGTGTTTGGTGGACTAAGTCCCCCATGAGAGCTGTTTTTTTTGGTTTGCTCGGCGGCTCCGGGTAAGATCCTTACCATGGATAACCTTAGGAAGCGGCATGTCATTGCGGTGGACAAATGTTGCATGTGTAAGAGGAATGGGGAGTCTGTGAACCATCTTCTTCTTCACTGTGACATGGCTTATGCCATTTGGATTGTCCTTTTTAGTTGTTTTGGTTTGTCTTAGGTTATACCTAGACGTGTAGCTGGCTTTTATGTTTGTTGGTGGACTACTAAAAGAATGCGGTGTGCGGCTGTGTGGAAGATGGTTCCTACGTGCCTTTTATGGTGTTTATAGAGAGAAATGAATTACAAAAGTTTCGAGGACTGTGAGGACTTTGGAGGAGATTAAGTTCTTTTTTTCAAAACTTTGTATCTTTGGACAGTTGCTTATGTTTCTCCTTTGTCAATTAGTTGTAGTGATTTCCTTATCCTTTTTTGTTCTTCTAGCTAGATGCTTAATCTTGTATACTCCCGGTGTATTTGAGACACTGTTACGCTTTTAATGATAAGTAAGAATTAGCAGGAAAGATTTTTTGTTTTTTTGATAAGTAAGAAAACTTTATTAAAGAAAGCGTAAGGTGCTCCTAAGTATACATAGGAACAACCAAAGCTAACTCGTAAAAACCCAAAACACCAAGGCCCCAAAAAACGAAAAAATCAAAAACAAACTACAAAAGGACCCAACTAAGAACAAGACTACCCACTACTTGCCAAGGCACAACAAGCCTACTACATGTATGCATTGCCTTTCCACGCCTAGAGGGATCTTTCGCGTCTCCGTAATTGATGGAGCTATGCAAATTCAAAAGCTCCATTTTTCCTTTAGACTTCTGGCGCGCAATCAACCGGAATTCCTCTTCCATGGCATCTCGAATAGCCATGGCCTCCTCCCCAAAATCCCCATCCATCGCCCAATCTAAAGGCAATCCATCCCATTAACCATGAGTTATGTAAAGCATTACTGTAATGTTCAAAAAGAGTTTGGAATCTGGAATTTCTGGTCGTGAAGTCGCTTTTAGCGTTTGACACCATTCTATCTTCAGTTGACACTCTTGGCCAAGGCTGATTAGCACCAACTTTTAGAATCCTTTTGTTTGCCCTGTTGCCCACCTTCATTGAGCCAGCACTTAGTGTTTTAGTTCAAAACTATTTATTACCCACATCATCCATCTCTACAGGGAATGATTTTACCAATTACTACAGCTTAAGAAAACTCTTGGCTTTATCCCTGCCTGTGTATACTGATACTTATATGGGGACTACTGGCAATATTGAAAATATGCTCAAAAGAGGATCTGTTATATGATGAATGTGAAAATCTTATTCTATTAATGAGCAAATTAATGAGTATTCTCATATTGGAGGATGCATTTTAAAGATTTATTTATCTCAACATTTCCCTGATTAATACTGTTTCAAAGATGAAAATTATATGACAAACTGAGCCTTGCCTTTGAATGTAAATACATTATTTGTTGCAGTGGTGTTGAGAGGGGTTTTAAGGGTAAACCTTCCCCAAGGCTCGTGAAGATGGTCCTGTCTGCAACACTGACCCAAGATCCAAGCAAGCTTGCCCAGCTAGATCTGCATCACCCTTTATTTTTAACAACAGGGCAAAGGCGTTATCAGCTTCCTGAAAAGTTGGAATCCTACAAATTGGTATGCCATTGTAACTGTGCCGGTAATGTTGGGCTTTGGAAGCACGATTCTTGGTCCATTTCAAGTTCTGGCTGTGTTAACAATCTCAATTTTCATGCTAACTTATATTTTTATATATACTGATAAATTGGTTTCATGATTATGTTCCATTCCTGGTTGTTTTTGTTTGGACACAAAGCAGAGTCTTGTTTTTTTTTTTTTGATAAGTAATTGAAACGCACAAAAGGCACAACTCAAGTACACATGTTTTATACAAGAGAAATACCTAGTTAGAAAGAGAAATAAGGTTAATAAAATCAATGAAACTAAACACATTAAGATCTAGAGCAGCTTTCCGGTGGAAAAGAGTTTTGAAAAAAGAAAGACTTTAGTTTCATTACCATCCTCTCGCAGTCTTCAGAACTTCTATTATTTCTTTCCCTCTCAAGACATCACAAAAGACCGGATGAAACCATCTTCTACATTGCTGCTCCTTGAGGACTGCGGCACACCCCTTTCCAACAAGGGAGAAGATCTACTACTCTTATAGATTACTTTTTGGAAGTAGTCAAATCTCTCTCTCTACATTTGAAATATTCATGTTTTCCCGAGATTTTTTTAGTAGGGAATGTTAAAATTTTACGAGTAAGAGGAGAACTTGAGTGTACCAGAAGTATAGAAAGGAGTCCCCTAATGAATTACAATCAAATATAGTCACTGAAATCTACAAAAGAATGCAAAGAAACATTGCCAAACGAGTTGGATCATTCCTATAAAGTCCGTAGTGATAAGAATTTTAGCTCAATGATAGATAATTCAATGTTGTTGAGGGTGTGGCATTTTCTCTCTCCAAACCGTTCACACAAGGCAAAGAGAGGCTGCATTCCAGATCAAACTGTTTCTATGCCATCCAAACATTCTTAGGCAACAAAAGTGCACATCAACCACCTTCTGAGGCATCAGCCACTTAACCTCACACTGTATAGAGAAAAGACCAAAGGTCTTTTGCAACTGTAGGATGAAGTAGCAAGTCAATGGACTCAAAAATACATTTACGCATACAGCACCAATCCACAACCATGATGTTCCATTTAATGAAATTAGCTATAGTTTTAATTCTTTCCAGTGCCACTGTCCAGATGAAAAAAGAACTTTCTAGGAACTTTACTAGGCCAAATACTCCTCCAAGGGAATTGCATGCCAGGAGGCTCTTAATGCCTCATAATAAGGATGGAAATTGAAGTGACCACCGTTCTTTAGCTTCCAATTGAACCTATCAGACCCTTCATTTTTTGGCATATTAGAATATAGCTACCTTGATAAAATCTTTCTATCATGTGGCAGCTAAGTACTGATTTTATGGTAGATTGATTTTCTGTGCTTGGTGGGCCCACAATCTAGTTATTGATTTCTGATGAATATTTCTAATTTATGTTTAATGGGCACACCGTTGCTTTCTCCTGTAATTATAAAATTCCATGTCGTCTTTACAGATTTGTGAATCAAAACTCAAACCGATGTATTTGGTTGCCCTTCTGCAAAATCTAGGCGGAGAGAAGTGCATTGTTTTCACATCATCTGTGGAATCAACTCATCGTTTATGCACCTTACTGAATTTTTTTGATGATCTGCAAATCAAGATCATGGAGTATTCAGGTCTTCAACGTCAATCTGTAAGAAGGTAATTTCTGGCTTTAATTTTACTTGTTAGTGACATTCATGTTAAACTACTTAAGCCATATTCTTCCCGGGGAAAAAGAAAAAAACTTGAGCTGTATTGTGATTGCTGCTGCCGAGCTTAAAAAAATGTGGCACAAATGAAGGGCCGTGTAGTTATTGTAAATTGTGAATAGTCCAGATGACAGGAACTCGAAATTTATTTTATTTTATTCTAATTTTTAATTTTGTAATAAATTTTCTGTTTAATTCTTTTGAAAGTAATGGGGAAAGATAAGGAGATTAAGAGTGCTTTGATTTAGTTGGATGATGACCTAAGCAGATTTCATTGTCAGTTCTACTTATTTTGGTTGCCACAGCTAAAGGCGTATAACTGAAGGACGATCCATCTGCTCAAGAACATCTATTGACATTTCATTTGACCCTCTCAATGGAATGGGAGCGTCACAAGGCCAGCTGCCCATGCTGACCGATATTTGCATCTCACCTAGAAATAAGTTTGAGGTGCATGAGCAGTTTGTATGGCTCTACAAAAACTAGTTTCCTGCGTCTTGAAAACATATTGTACATTTGGGTTCTTGTTTCCTAGTTGATGGCTCTAATTTGTTGTCACCATGAATGGGGTTATCTAGTATGTAATTAAATTGATAATTTCTACTGCAGCAAGACATTGAAGACATTCCGGGAAGGAGAGATACAAGTACTTGTTTCCTCTGATGCGATGACTCGTGGAATGGATGTAGAAGGGGTTAGAAATGTTATTAATTATGACATGCCTGCATACATAAAGACATATATTCATCGGGCTGGTCGGACTGCAAGAGCAGGCCAGACTGGGCGTTGCTTCACATTGCTGCACGAGGATGAGGTATGTCCTCTTGATTGCCTCACAGACTGAGGTATACCCTATGGTAATAAGGTGATAGGTTTCAGAATTTACGTCACCAATAACTCATATTTTTATTTTTTATTTTGGTGGTCCTTCCTAGTTCCAAGTCCAGGGTTGTGTGTCAGCTGGGCCACTAGAAGTTAACACTAGTTTTCTCTAAGCCTCTTGTTCATATCTCTCATCAAAGGGGAATCAGCTTATAAAGTAGATCCCTAGCTTAATCTCAAGCCAGCTTGATCTCAAACTACTTTTCAACCGAGATCAGCCTATTAAACATGATGAGTTTATGCTGATTTGGCCCATCTAATGTCAATTTATCCATAAATAGATATATACTTTGCCTTTCAACCTGATTCCAGGTGTGAGGTCTGCTAGTTCAACTAAATTGTGTGTGGTTCAGCTCTGTCAGGCCATGTAACCTTACTAAGATTCTATGCTTAGAGGACCATAGTGGGTCAGTTGGCTCAATTTGTAGCCCTAGCTGAGTCCGAGATAATTTGATTGAATTGTTCAAGACATTTCTGGCTAATCGTGCAAATTAATTGGATAATTTTAAGTTTTATTAGGTGTAATTATTCGTATGTGGACCCTCAGTATAATGCTATTCTTCAATTCTAGTACAAACAAAATGGAAGAAAAGAAAGACGTAAATGGAAGTCCTTTTGTTCTAAAAAGATGAACTACATTTGATATATGTTACATTTCATTCTTCTGACACTTTGTTCTTGTAATAAAAAGAGAAAGAGAGGGGGGGTGGTTACCTAATTCAACTGAACAAGATGCGATATAGGCTAATTCTACCATAGTTTGGTTAAGTAATTACAACAGTCACATCTAATTTGTCTTAATATATTTTTTTGTTCTTTTTATTAGGTGGTTTCTCTTATATACATTACATGGGGGGCGCTTTACTCTTTTAAAGATATCTCGATTACTTGTATAAAAAAAAATGGGTCTAAATAGATGAAAATACCAGTGCGTAATGGTTGGACAAGGGATTATGTACTTGCTCAACATTTGATCCATGTATAGTCTTTGTAAATTGAGTACTCATTTATTCTTTGTTTCAGGTTAGGCGTTTCAAGAAACTGTTACAAAAAGCTGACAATATATCTTGTCCTGTTTACTCTATTCCTTCTAGTTCGGTTGAGTCACTTCGATCTATTTATACATCTGGTAATTCTTTACCTTTTCTTTGCCTATTGCTAAACTTAAAAGCAGATTAATAGACCACTGGCATTGGGTGTCACTCACATATGCTGTTGATTTCACTTTGAATATCTGCAAGAGCCGACAACAGTAACTAAATCTTGAGTCTTGGGTTTTTTGAATTGTCTTTTCTGTATATCATTTGCCACAATATTCTTGATTGTTTTTTTCATTCTGGAAAGCAAATAGATCACAGTAAATTAGGCCTTCTCCAAACTTCTGTTCTTTTTATCCCCTGCATCTGTGAAAACTGATTTTTAATGAAGGGGATATTTTTGGTTAGATCCTGTTGAAGGGTCGGTTGCATATTGAGTGTCAAAATGCTGTAGCATTCATTAAAGTAGAATAGCATTAGATGTATGCTAATAGCAAATCTCACTATTCTTCTTAATGTGTTAGCTCTGGAGAAACTAAAAGAGAGGGTTGGATTAGAAACATCCAGGAAGCGCAAAATTGGTTTCAAGTCTTCTAGGGCACGTAAAGGGAATGGAAGAAACCATTCAAAGGAATAGCTCGTGATCCTTAAAGCAAGAAGCTCTGCAACAGCAGATTCCGATTTTGTGGTGAGTGGGAAGAGAGAGTTTTAGAGTAATGGAAGGCTTTTTTAGAGATTTTTTGAGATCCATGGATGAGATGTTTTGTAGCATAGAAAGTTAATGATGTTGAAAATATGTAATATACACAATTTTTTTAGTATTCGGCTTTGTATATCTCATTTTGTAACATGTTTCGAAGGTCTGAAATTAATAGTTGGCTCTGTTTAGGAAGACTCTAGATGTGCTCATGCTTCACAATATGATTATAACTATCCTCAGCCCCAGTCATATCATTGATTTTTGGCCACCCAATCATATCATTTGGGTTTATCTGATTTAGTGTGTGGAGCACAACATTTTTGTAGATTACAGGCCGCCATCATCAAATTGTATGACAGTTTTTATAATATTCTACTAAATAACGTTTTTATAACATTCTATTAAATAACATTACTTTAAGTAATGTTACTTTTCACAGTTCACTCATTTTTCACTGGCCGACATGATGTATTTTAAGTGGCTTTCTATGTCAACAACATAAAAAGAATAGAAGGAAAGTAACTTAAAATAAGCCACGTTGTTTGGTGCAAAATGATAAATGTGTGAAAAGTACCATTACTCTCTATATATGTAATAGTTTTGATTGGTATTTGTTTCAGAATAATATGTGATTACAAGTGCCAATATTTCCCCTACCAAGACAGTGTTCACAAGTATCATTACTCGGTGGCTCTCTTCCTTGTGGCCTCCCAAAGCCTCTCAGACGTCAAAGGTTACAGTTGATCCTTGGTGGAAATTAATTGACACCGTAGAATTTCTCTAGGAGAAGAAATAACAACGCTCCCCCATTTCCACATAAACTGTCTAAAGAATGGAGTGGTGCATCTCCAGTTAGATTTTTTACTTCTACTCCGATGCATGGCCTAAAATGTCACTCCAATGCATGATCTAAAATGTTTCATGTTAGCATCTAGGTGGTACTTCAATGGCCCAAGAAAATTTCCAAAATTGTTAGGTACACACTACGGCATGGGTTCGAGTCGAGTCCCGCAATGAGATTCTCTATGCCTGATTAGTATAAATCATATTGGTTCCATTGATGCCATGGTGGGGATGCATGGATCAAGCTATGGCTCAAGTCGGACTTGAGGAAGCTCCTATATTTTTCACTGTCTAGGCTCCTTCTGTACGGCTCCTAATAGGTAGGTGTTACTATGGCCACATCTAGGTAGAATAACCACATTTGGTCTTCTGCCATTTTTAATTGGAATAAAAAAATGTTTCATGTTGCTCTCGAATTTAGATTCCATGTAATAGTTAGGGTATTGCATGGGTGCAATAGCCGTTCATTTAAAGGGAACGGCCTAGATCTTGCCAGTAAGGCAAAAAAAAAGAAAAAAAGAAAAAAAAGAGAGGTTTGAGATGGTTTTAGTGGGGCGGCCAAATCACCCAAAATGATGTTTTGGAGTGACTGAACCACCTCCTTGGCAATGAGTTAGTTTGACAACCTCTTGATAGCTGCTTTGGGGGTGGCTGAACAACACTCTCAACCACCCCTTAGGACTTGTTTGGAGTGGCCGAACCATCCATTGGCCACATGAGTGGTTCAACCAACCCATTATATATAATACTCCAAGCCTTAATCCTTATTTTTATTTTTATTTTGTCTTGCTAACAACATCTAAGTCGTTCATTTTAAATAAATAGCCCACTATACTTGGTGCTACGTGAAAGGCACATTGGGAACGTAGTATAATTATAACCATATACATATAAAAGGAAAGTAATGGAATGCCAATCCTAGGCTTTATTTCTAAAGTCTCTATTCCTTGGTAATCAAATCCCAAAGAGCCATGAACTAGCCGGGCCATGTTTGACGAGCCAAGCAAACAAACAAGTAACCACATCTTTTAATTTATTTCTCCCGTATTCTTGTTTGTATAAATTTTTTCTTTGTCTATTTTAGTGTTTCACATTTACGATGAGATTTATTTACTGTTGTCTGTTATTATGTAAAACAAAAATGTAAATTCAAGAAATATTTGAAAATGTTTCGAGAGGGATCCCTGAAGTAGATAGAGTAATCCTCGATCATAATTTCCTGAGGTAAAGATATCATTTCTAGCCACAACAACTCTTGAAATTTTATAATACATAAGTTTTGAAAAGTTTTGAAAAATGTTTCACACATAAGTTTTGAAAAGTTTTGAAAAATGTCTTTCGACCAAACAACAACTCTTGTAGGGTATTATGGTTAAAAAAGAAACAGTAGACTCTGCAGGTGTCGGGAGCTCGAGTTGAAAGAAAACATAATCAAATGAAAAAATAAAGGCAATAACGGAAATAGAAGAAAATAAAACAAATAATTTTACGTGTTTCGGTTATGATTTTCGTCCACAGGATAAAGCCTTAAAGTCTACATTTTGTTATTATTCACTTGATATTTTATAATACATGAGACTCATATTTGTAGGAGAATTGTGGTAGATAAGTATTATCGGAGAAATTATCATTCTCAAAGTAAAGTGGGCCCACGACTGAGCTTAATTTGGGCCCCTTCCGTCCAACCAACCCTGCAAGACCCGATCGGTCATCAGGGTCTCGGATACCCACTACAAAATCTTATGGCTGAATCATCTCTGAACATCACTGTCTTGAGAATGTCAGAAAAACATATCGAAGGCCC
Source organism: Alnus rubra (assembly GCA_028654335.1). Classification (NCBI taxonomy): domain Eukaryota; kingdom Viridiplantae; phylum Streptophyta; class Magnoliopsida; order Fagales; family Betulaceae; genus Alnus; species Alnus rubra. The sequence continues at coordinate 615,305 of JAJPGS010002491.1, read as the reverse complement.
ATACCAGTTGGTCCTGGAACAACTTTCCCGGGATCACCACGATGCGACGTGGATGAAACTTGTTGAATATAATATTCGAACATATATATTATTGTGTTTACGAACGACTCATTTATTATTCGAACCGAGACTGAATCGAGTTTAATCGAACCAAGTTCACTAGCGGCTGGGCTTATCTTACACCACTATTGGCAATATATAGGATTAGTCTAAACTCTCAAAATTTCTCCTATTCTATCGCATTCTAAATAGTTATGCCCTCTGTAGACTCATGCAATCCCTAAGATATTTCAGCGCTACGGTATCTTAAATCTTAAGTGATGGATTTCTTGATTGTCTTGTGTTAGAAAAAATAAAGATGCGGGAATTATAGAAATTAATGAAAGCAAAATAACAATTGTATGGGAATAATTGAACTCTTCGACAGTAAAACGAATATGAATATCTCTTATATAATAAGTTTTGTAGTAGGAAATACATTAATTCTGTTCTCAGGATACAATTTGTCCAAATGTAGTATGCAAATTGCAAATTTTAAATTTTGTAAACTACTTTAAACAAGAAATTATGTGACAGCAGAAAAGAAGAAGAGAAGAAAAAGGTTACTATCAAATTTGGTGATAAATATATTTTATAGAATTACACAAACAGTTTATTACTGTTGAAATGACGGTTTATGACTTTAGAATAGTAAACAATGTTGAATTTCAAGATTAAACAATGCATGCACGCTGAATATTAGTAAACAATGTTGAATTTATTGCCAGAATATCTGTGTGTACAGCAGATTACAGCATAATTTTCGTTCAGCCTTAAAGCAAATAGGCCCTCTATATACAGTCTCATCCAGTCTTGGCGTTCAGCCAATTCTTCAGGACTTGGTTAGTTACAGGAAGAAAGAGAATAAAATACATGAAGAAAAGATACTGCAGCTTCAGTGGGCTGCTTACAAGGCCTATATTAGGCTTAATTTCAATTTTATTTGCACAGCTTTCATGGCCCTCAGTGGCCAAAGATCGAAAAAGACCTGTGAACCTCTTTGAGGAAGTACTTAGAGCCAGCAGTAGCAGCAGCTGAAGAAGCAGAAGTGGGAGATGAAGAAGAAGAAGAAGAAGAAGAAGAATCCTTTGCACTGGCATCTCTTTCTTCTTCGTTTATTGTATCCAACATGTTGGATGCTCTTTGCCTCATGACACTAATATACTGCGGTGGTGCAACCTCTGAGATAAACCTTGCAATATTGCGTGAGTTGGCCATTGTTTTAATTTTCTTGGGAAACAAACAGCTAGCAAAGAAGGAAAGTATCCAAGATTTTTGTTGTGGATGAGCATGAGCAAAAGTGTGTGAATTGTGATGCGATTTATAAGGCCATACTAGGCTTGGACGGAGTCAATAGTCCAACAAGGGTTTAAATCATATTTGTCTGTTGGTGCCGCCTCTTGCTTTTGATATTAATTGCGAAAATTAAGACTGATGTTTCCAAGAAATAATTGGCAGGAGATAAACTTGGCGTGGGGCCATATATTGGTATGTGTCGAAGCATGGATGGGGGATGAGATATCTCTAGGGATACGCTTCTTGTTGGGATTGATAGCATCCAAATTTGCACTTTTCATGATCTCAGGAAAAGAAGGAGCGGCCGGTGGTAATGCTTGCCACTTCTCAGCTAATCTTACAGACCTTTTTTAACTTGAAGATGATGGTAACAATGATTTTCTTGGCATATTTTTTTTTTTAAAAAAGAAAAATTGAGAGTGAAGTTACCATTGGGTTATGTTAAAAGAGAGGTTCACTTGGTTGGTTGAAATTCATTTTTCGTATATTGATAGAACCCTATAATCTCATCTAATTACTTGCATCGGTTTTGGGTTTAACGGGTTTGAAACGATTGAATCTTTTGGTGTTGATTGATTTGGGTTAAGGAACGTTCAAGAGATGATATAAGGTGATCTAATAGGGATCGGGATCCCTACGATCCCCATGCCCTGCCCCTACAAATCAGGTAGGGGTGTATGAGAGGCTTCTGATGTGGCATTTCTTGTTCGATGAGGGAGTTTATTTATCCGAATAAGTGTTCGGGTAGCCTATTAGAAGCCTCTCACAATTTCCTGTAATTTTTTATTTCAAAGCAATAAATTGTACGTAAGAAATTTAAATCCGTCTAATAGCATCTCCAAACAATCGCAAATGATAGCTATTGCCACTAAGACTAAAGAATAATAAACAATAGGAAAAATTTCACTTAATTTTCTTAATGTTTTGGCACTTTTGCAATCATACCTTTAAAGTTTTAAAAAGTTGTAATGTTGGGTTTTTATGTTTAAAATTTTTGCAATGTCACCTATCCGTTAGAATTTTCTGTTAAATCTTAACGGAGGATGCCAAACGTTTAGAATTTTTAAATTATTTAATTTCTCTAAAATTTTACTATAAAAGATATTTCATTTCACCTATTAACCGTTTAAGTCAACCTTAAATGTTTAGGGTTGTGTGACATTACAAATTTTTAAAATATGAAATATCGATGTTGCAACTTTTTAGAACTTTAAAAATATAATTACAAAAGTACCGAAATATTGAGAGGGTAAATGAAGTTTCATGAAGTTTCGTAAACAATAATAATAAGAGAGTAGGAAGCATAACAATCCCTTTACAACATTAACTTTTCATTGACTAGTTAATAAAAAGTTAATGCTGGAACTTGCAGGTGACTTACTTAATTTTGTTTAACAACTAGTTAGTTTATTGATATTTGAGAGTAGTGAGTCTGTCAAATCGTCAACATACTTTGCGGTCGAGATTGGGATCGATGTTTGGTTTGGCAGAGTGAAAAATAGACAATATTCTGTCGTTGTGGTGAGTCGTTTCAAATTGGATCGTTACAAATGGTATTAGAACCATTACTTAACTTGAGATGGGAGAGCGTGCACAAGCCCATAAGGGTTGCTAACGGACACTCGTTGAGACGCCAAGAATGGGCGGATCCCATGAGGGTCGACGCACAAATCATGATAGATGCATTACAATAATCATGCAATTGATGCAATGAGTTTTGTTTAAGTCTTCTTATCTTTATTGTAAGTTTTTAGAATCTTAAGGCTGTAATTGACCATTTGATTTGGGTCTCGGTTATGTATTTGAATTGTTTTATTTGATAAAATATGGACAAAAAGAATATGACTCCTAAGTGTCTTATCATTTAGAACGTAAAAAACGTGTTCTTAATAATTCAACATGTAAGTAGAATCTCATCTAGAGATAAATAACCCTACATGCATAGAGTTTATGACTTTACCTTGAATGGAAGACTCTTCATATATATGCTAGTCTAATTGCTTTGTTATTAATTTCACTACCACTTTAACATAATTTGAATGTATACCTATCTTTGTTAAGATTGGATTTACGTTAGTTAAATTATTTTGTGAAATGTGCCTCGAGTGAAATATTGTTGAAGTTAGTTTTCTGCAAAAAAAAAAAAAAAAAAAAGCCGCTGCTATACCAATGTATCATAACTGTCATGCTATAGAAAATAACTGTATCATAACTGTTATGTGTGAACCATGCAAATATCTGAAACTGGGAAAATCTGCCTATTGAACCCACTTTCATGCCTCCGTCCCAGGTTTTTCCCGGCCTATTTTCCAAAAGTGATAAACTTATTGGATTTTGGGGTAGTCAAGATAAGCAGAGCATATAAACTTCAATATTCTATTTATGCTGGAACGTCTATTTGGGGTGTGGGTAAAGTAGTGTTGTACTCAAGGGTGTAAACGAGCCGATCCTGAGCAGGTATTGGCTGTTTGGGCTCGGCTCGATCGTTTATGTAATAGTGAAGCTTGAGCTCGAGCTTGAGTTCGACACGAGCCTAGCTAAAATTTGTGTGCGAGCTTGGCTCACTTAGGAAAATTTATAGACCGAGCTCGGGCATTTTGGTCTATCCTGAGCTTGAGTATTCGGCTCGTATCATACAATTCAAATGATTTATTTTAGCAATAAAAAATAACTAAACCACATTTATGATCATATGATTCATACAATCTAACAATTCATATGATCTTAGATCTTGGATCACGTAATGACGGTGATGTAATGATTCATAAGTATCGAATGATGATACTTATAAGTTATAACATTTGATATAGTGGATTAATGATTACATATCATATGTCACAATGTTATATTATTATATGATCATATAGTCCTATTATATTACATGAATAATATAATATGAATCATATGATTTATTCACTAAACCGAACAATATAAATCCCAAAAAAAAGAAAAAGAAAAATTCTTTTTTTTTTCTTTGCTTTTTTTCTTGGTACGTAGAGAATTGTTTTCGCTCCAAGCAGACCGAATTGCGAAAAAGAGAAGAAGAGAAAAAGTCGTTCTTGGCCATTTCGTGTTTGACCAAATTCAAAACACTCATTTCGTATGCATGGTAGAAGCCTTTGAGAGATTTTTCAAAGACGAGGGGCCTCCGAAGAGAAATGCGTTCTTGAATTCGTGTCCATTCGAGATTTGTTTTCTTCGAGTCTGTTCTGTTCGATCCGAGACGAGTCCATGGCTGCGCCTAGCTAGCTAGCTACCTCTCGAGCTCAGTCGTTTGGTCAAACCGAGATTAATTAACTGGGACAATTAGTACGTCTCAATTTCTGGTCATATTTGTTGTCCAATATGTAATTAACTGGGGTTGTATTTTCATATGATGTGCACATCAATATATATGTGCAATTAAGAACATTTCTAATAAGGTGAATAATCTCTAACCTTACAAGCTTAGGGCTGCAAAGCAATTTCCTGGGTTTGATCACTCACATTGGTCTAGCTCACCCATATTGTTGTGTAATATTTTCCCTTTCCTATTTAGAGTTTAGGGGTTATAAATTTTAAGGTCTGTTTGAATTTACGATTTCAAAAAGTGCAATTTAAAAATAGCGATTTTAAAACATGCGTGCAATTTGAAAAAATAATTTTTAAAAATACAGTTAAGTGTTTGACAAAATTACAATTTGGCCTTTAAAAAAATCACAAGCTAGCAGGGAGGGGGCATGCAGGCCCCCCATTTCTTAAAAATTTAGCTTACTGGCCCCTACTAATTTTTTTTTTTTTTTTTTTTTTTTTTTTTTTTTTTTTTTTTTTGTGGCCATTGGCCTATGCCCATAAGAGCTTCTGCCTCCGTCCCTGCGGCTGCGATTTGAAAAAGCAATTTTCTACGTTTTTAAATCACAATTTTTTAAAAGCGCAATTACCAAACAATTGATTTTCTTCAATTTGATTTATAATCGCGCTTTTTGTCTACGAAATCGCAATACCAAACGCACCAAGTAGCTAGCCTAGTTGATAAAATCAGGATTTTGACCAAGGAGGGCGTTAATGAAGCATTAGGATCCTCTCTAGTTGACTTTCAACTGGAGAGGAGCTGTCCTTTATACACATGAACATTTTTGTAATTTCACACACCATAAGAAATTACAAAAATGCTTCTGTGTATAAAGGATCGGCTCATTTTCAGTTCTTCTCGACTGAAGAAGATCCTAGTCCATTAATGAAATGGGATAGAGTGTCTTCACTTTTTTTTCTTTTTCTTTTTTATGTATTACTTGAAATTAAATTTAGACCGTTATTTTATTTATTTATTTATTTTTTAAGGATACCTTATCCAAATCCGGAGTGACTGTCAATCCCACCTTCCGTTCTGACAAAACCGTACCAATTTGATTAGTGAGTGGTCCGACCAGTCACATGGTTGGAAACTAATCTCATAGAATATTAGTAGGACGATCGACCAAAGACGCCTCAACGAAACGTATGGATGCTCCATCGTCGTCATCATGTTCATCCACATGCATGTAGGTGTGTCTTCGTCGAAACACATCAATTTCTCTGATCTCTTTATCCTGCAGCTTGCACCTTACCCTCTTATCCAGGGCATGCATGAACAGTCGCACTTAGACCAAATGTCATGGGACTCATGGTCTACATTCTCCCTCAAATATCAATGCTTTTCATCCAAACCAGACCTTTTAGGGGCCAGGCTTTCTTTTTTCTTTCCAGGCCGGCCACTTTGTATCTCACATCACATGATGGGGGCAGCTGCCGACCAAATATGACTGATAAATCGTCGCTTACTGCAAGGCCGGCAAATACGTTCAGGAGTAGAAATAAACTAGTGTGATGCAAATGCATGTTATTAATTAATTTGCATCATGTTTGTACGTAGGGCTATGATGTAACATTGATAAGTGGCAATTTAATATGATATTAAAGGGCTTGAGTTTAAACTTTGACTTTGTTGTTTGCCTTTTATTTTTAATAAAATATTTCACATATTAGTTTCACCGACTAAAATAGAGTTTGAGGCTACATGTAAAAAAGAGTGTTAAAGTATTGATTAAATGATTAAATTTATCATTTTTTATGAATTTAAGCTTTTGAGATAACTGGTGATTTAACAAACTTTGATGGATAATGTACGTGGAGTGGATTGAGAGTGCTTGCAAATCGGATAGAGGGTGGCGTGATGGCGAGGGACACTTCTAATGCTTAACTCAATAAATGACTCTTTATTGTGGTGAGAGATTCTCCTTAATTTGCATAACCGTTTGGCCACGTGGCATCCTTTGATTGGAGATGCTATGACAGTATGAAATTCCCTCAACATTCGTGGGCGCACGTGGTAGTGTGCAGCAAGCAATGAACCTTCCCTTTTTGGGGTAGCTGTTAGCACTGTCCTTTTGCAGGCCGATATAGGGATGTGGAAGGGGTAGAGATATCTGACTATAGAGCTCTTCCCTGCGCCTGTTGTGTTCCTTCCAAAAGTCGTTTGGCTTATGCCCGGATCTGGACAGACTAACGCCTTTGGGCATCTTCCTTGGTTAGGACCATCTTGGTCCAAGGGCCCATTGGGCCTTTGATGAAAGGGGTCTCTCTCTCTCTCTCTCTCCTCTTTTTGTTTGGGCAATCTTATTGATTCGCTCAGAACAAGTGGCGGAGATCATGCGGCTGGCTCGAGCCTCAAGCGTAACAGAGGTACATTTTTTTACTGTGCCAGTTATGACGTTTGAGGAAAATAGTCGCGATGATTGCGCTAGAGGGGTGTGCACAAATTTATTGCCCCCTCCCCTCTCCTCCCCACCCCCCACCCCCCAACTTTTTTTTTTTTTTTTTTTTTTTTTTTTTTTTTTTTCACTTCTCCAAAAAAAAAATCAACTTTTTTTACTTTTTACATCACATTAATAATTGTTTTTATTACTATTTAAATAAAAAAATTCACTACAATAAAAACTTTTTTTACTTTTCCATATAAATTATTTCTACTTTATATCATATCAATCACCTTTTACTATCACTCAAAAAATAAAAAATTCAACTCATACTTGAAGGGAGGGGGTTGCCAAACGGGGTCTCGAGTATAGCGCATGCGTCCCTCAGGCCACTCCGCTTGCACCATGTGGCCAGTAGTACCCTATAGGCGAGATACTTTGAATCTTGGAGGGCAGATCATATTGGTGTGTTTGGATATGAAATTTTGGAAACAAAATATGATTCTGATTTTACTTTTTTCAAAAATAAATCATATTTTATTTAATTTTTTCAAAAATAAATTATATTTTATTCAATTTTTTCTAAACAAATCATATTTTATTCAACTTTTTTTTCTTTCTAAAAAGTCAAACCTTGAAATTAGCAAATAGAATAAGAATTCAATTTTAATTTTAAAAATTCAACACTCAAACGCACTTAAGTGTTCTTAATCCGTTTTTAAAAACATTTTCACACTAAAAATGTTTCATATACCATAGGTAAGAATTATTCAATAAAAATGGAAAGCTATTATTGTATGGACTTCATGTGATTCGGCTAGGTGTTCTTACCCCTTGGCCAATTCATAAGCCTTCCAAGATTATATTTTAAAGGATTAATAGAAAATAATACATAGATAAATGAGGCAAAAATATTATACATTGTCGGTTTTTAAAAAATAAAGTTTCGGAGATATATATGTAGTTGATGTATATTAATATGCACATCATGGTTTATAAACTAAATGGGACATGTTTGTCTGTCTTGTCGAAGAGATGATGTGATTTCATGCAAATCTAATAATCTACTATGCTTTTGACAACATATGGATTTTGAGAAATAAAGACTTCTAATTAACGTGTGTGTGATCAATTATGCAACAAAATACTAAGGGCGGAATTTAAAAGAGACAAATATTCAGAAGACAAACTCATAAAATCTACTATTCAGAATTTAAAAGAGAAAAAATACTCTGGGGCAGCCAAACTCAGAAAATCCACTATTCAGAAGACAAAGCTAGCTAGTTACAAGGTAGTAATACTCACATAACCCGATGCAGTAGTCGTACCACTAACTCTGACACGTACCTATACGTGAACGTTTTCCAACAAGACATTCTGTCTGAAGGGGTCTTTAATGTACTCCTTTAATTAGCTTATAGCTCCTCCTTAAGCTAGACTTCAGTTGATCAAATCACACACACAAAAACACTCTAAGAGAGCTAGCAAATCTCACAATCTTTACCTAAATACCCTATCTTAGCACAATGGAGTTTATATGATACTCCTTACAAATAAGCAGCCTATGAGCCTCTTTAAATAGGTTTCAGAAATCCTAATTCTACTCAAACTCAAATTTGCATAGGCGGCATCCGGACCTGCAACTAAAACTTTGAGTAAACATTGAAGCACGTCCGGACATGCAAACCTAGCGTCCAGACGGTTGCATAAAGAACTTCCAACGTTCGTAGTCAACGCATTTGGGTCCGAACCTTCTTGCAGACTTTTGCTCTTTGTGGCTCGCGTCTGCTGGACCGTTCAGACTCCTTTCAGACTTTTGCTCTTGGTGGCTCGCGTCCAGACTCTAGCATCTGGGCGTTCAGACGGGTTGTGGGGAAAACCAACTTCTTGAGCTGTAAAGTCTCCAGAATATTTCCTTCAACAAGAAATTGCCTTCTTAGGGATATTCTGTGCATATATTATTTATTGATCAGTCCATTCTATATTTGAAATTTATATTCTGTAACATTCTTTTGTAGGACTTTGAATTACAGTGTCCCTGTTATAGCAGTCCTTGAAATGGAAGTCCTTGAAATGGAAGTCCTTGATATGGAATCGTTTTTGTCAACTAGAATGTAACCAATAAAAATAAATCAACAAACTCCCCCTTTGGCCATTCTGGGACAAAAACGACTTGTACCAAAAATAAAAATTACTCCATTTTTTTTCGTAGCAGGACAAAGGATAAATAGAGTAATAAAATAAACCACAATGGTTTTAAAAACTAATGAACAATAAATAAAGATGTTCATGGAAGTAGCTCAGTCAGAATAAAATGTGTCAAAATACATGATAAAGAAAATAAAGTGACACAACACTTTAAACTCCTTCATGATCTGAGCCTTGATGCTGATAATATTTCTCCATCTTGATGTTGACTCGCTCCACCTTGGCATCCAGCACGAGGAATCTCTCATCAACAAATTGAAAGTGCTCAGTTAGACGAGTGTCCATAGACTGGAACTGAGCCTGCATAGACTGTAGTTGACCCATGATTTGCTCCAGTGCACTCAATACTGCATCACCGGAAGAAGGCCCCTAAGAGGAAGAAGCTACTGATGGCTCGAGATGGGCATGTGGAGCTGGAAGAACTTGCTCCTCTGGATCCATATGCCTCTGCAGCTGAGCATTGGACTTCATCACAGTATGTGATGAGTGCCAAAAAGTATATATTTGAATCCCTTAATTTACATTAGTTAAACCTTTAGCTTTGTTATTTTCTGATGTTTTGGTTAGTTTTGGTGTTTTTGCGTTTTTGCAGGACATTAAGAAAAAAATGGTAATTTTCAAGTGAAAATACATAAAAAGCTGGAAATTCAGAATTGCTGGGAAGTCAATCGATCGAATCCCAAGTTGATCGATCGAAAATTGCCCGAAGTCGATCGATCGATTATAAAATCGATCGATCGAATTTATGCGGAGCTGGAATTTTAGAAACCCTAGCTAACTCTATAAATACCATTCTTTTCTCATTTTTAGAAAAAAGAGGCCACTTGGGAGCGCCCTAGGCGCCGTTCTCACTATAGTTTAGGGCTTTTTGGTTTGATTTTGACCTAGAACTTCAATCCTTTGTAAGTTTCTTTGATTTTAATGCATTCTTGTTGTTTATTTATGCTTTCTTTAGTTATGTGTAGCTGAAATTTCGTCTAGGGTTGAGGATGAAACCTCACCATTGAAGAGAGACTAAGTTTCCATGCTTGTTTATGCTATTTGAGTTTATGGGTTTTAATTTCTCATTGTTCTATTTTGATTATTGAGATTATTGTTGGATATCTCTTGTGATTTTCGGATACAAGTGATGATTTGATATAGTTTCATTAAATTGATGGCTTGGGTTTTCATTTATCAAAATGTTGGATATTCGTTGTGTTTCATTCCATGGATACATTTGATGATTTAGTCAAAACTAGATATCTTTTGTGATTTGTGCAAGTATGGATTCATCGAATGATTTAAATAACTTTTGAAGCAAAGTAGAGCATACCTAAGTTTTGCATGCGAAAACTTCAAATATGTGTGATGAGCATGAGAATAGGTTGTTGTGATTTGGTGGGTGTGGATTCCAAAACCCTAGACCCCTTTATTTTCATTAATTTTGTCTATGTTTTCTTTTGTTAAAAATCCCTAAATTTGGAACTAGGTTAAAATATGATTAGTTTGAATAGAGATTAATTTTTGCAACACAATTCCCTGTGGGATCGACCTCGCACTTGCATAACACTATATTGCAAACGATTCGTGCACTTGCGAGTATTATAATTTGCACAACAATATGCTTTCCAAAAGCTCCTCCAGGCTTGACTTCAAGCTCAGATGCAGGAATGTCCTGCAAAACTTGCATGCAAATCCTAGTCACCAGACAACCATAAGGTAAACCCATCTGATGTTCCTCCAGCATCTCCATCATAGTTTGAACTATGTGCTTGCAAAGACCGAAGGGAACACGTTTGATGATAGCATATAAAAATTTGGCTCTGCGGATAGTGATATTGCTGTTTCTGGAGAGCGGCCACAAATTATGCATCATGATGCGAGACAAGAGCAGGTGATGAGATTGTAGCCATCCGATGGGGATGTTCCTCATCTCTTCATGCCATTCTTCAACCCCTTGAGGATCAAAAACAACCTCAAGTCCTCAATGGAGGGGGGATCCACATAATTTGGATAAGGAACTCTAGGAGCAGCAATCTGTGGAATATGAGTCACGTCATTGATAAGCTGAGGATCAACCGTGATGAAGTGGCCACAAACTTTGGTCTTCAAGATGGGATAGATCTGATTAATCTTCAAGTTCCTATAGAATTCACAAACAAGTTTAGGATAGACGGTGTTGCAAGTGTACATGCTCTGCCACTTGTTTTCCTGAAAAATGTGGTCGATGAAGTCAAATGGCGGCACCATCACATCTTGTGTGACAACAGCCTGTTCTATGATAATGGTTAGTTGCTCAATTCTAGCCCTTGCAGCAGCAATCTCAGATTTGGACCTTTTGTTAGACATATCTGTAATATAGAACAAAGAGAAGTGCACCAAAAATAATACCAAAAACCAAAGAAGAATTAGCTTCAATTTGTTAAAAAAAATTTGACATTATAACGACTGTAATTTGGATGCCCAAAAATTTTACATAAGTAAAATAACAGTCCAATAATCACAGATATATCAAATCCAACCCCAGTAGACAACAGAATAATTTTTCATGCATATAATCTCAATAATGTTCTAGAACAACATCCTATATTCTTAGAAAACATAAAAAAATGCAACTAGAATAAAGGGAATAGTAGATGTTAGTATTTTATATTGGCAACATTCTGGTTGACAAAAACACTTTATGTAACAGTTTTTTTTTAACAGGATTATCGGTTCTATTCAGAGTCTTCATGTAATATGGATAGTGTCTCATTTCATGCCATGTGTTGGTCACAAGTTTCTAGAAGATGTCCATGAAGATTTCATGCAATTTCCAAGTCAGAATAACTAGTTCCTGTGCAATCGTCCGGACGGGCCTTTGAAGGCTTCCGGACGCCCCGCAGTGTCTAGAAGCTTCAGCGTTGCAGTTGTCCGGATGATCGAGCTACCCCGTCTGGACGCTAGGTCAAGCTACTCCGAGTTCGACACGAAGTTGGATTTCAGACGACACTATTTGGGAAGGTTCTGCTAGACGTCCGGACGACGTGGCAACACGTCCAGACGCTAACTAGTGTTTCAGAATATTTTGGGTCTCCTTTACGGATGCGAAAAGGAGTGACAACATTGACCGTCCGAACGCTCGGTCAAGCTGTCCGGACGCGGTCCTGTTTTGGGAAAAATTGCACTATTTTGGAAAGGCGGTCTCAGAAGACCGTCTGGACGCAATTAAGTGATCGTCCGGACGTTACTCGCCAGAGTCCAAATTTGAACAGTATTAGGTTTTTTGTAAACCTATAAATAGGTGGTTCTAGGCTACAACTTGTAAGAATTCAGTATAGAATTCCATAGTGCTTAGAGAGGGTGTTTAGGGAGAATTGAAGATCTGCTAGTTCTCTAGCCGTTGCCAGTGTGTGCTCAATTGTTCGTGTGAAGTCTATCTTAGGGGTCGGCCCTAAGGTAAAGGATTTCATTGAAGACCCGTTTAAGTACGAGATTTGGTTGAGAAGCGTTCACGATGAGTTTCGTGTCAGAGTCATAGGGACGATCGCTGCATCAGGGTATGTGAGTGTTAATTTCTATGCACTAGCTTTGTCTTCTAAATAGTGGATATCCTAGGTTTGGCTGCCCCGGAGTGGTTTTTTTCTTCACAGAGTTTCCACTTCGTCAACAAAATATTTGTCTCTTTTAAATTCCGCAATTTAAATATTTTGTTGCACACTATCACACACTTGGTAAATTAGAAGTCATATTTTATTTTTCATTTGGTATCAGAGCTTGGTACAATCTGGTTAAGATTTATTTCTTGAGTGTGATCTCTTGACTTCTACTTCTTTTATTTTATTTTTACCATGTCTCAAAATCTTAATTTAGTTCTGCCCTTTGATGGGACAAGTTATGGCTATTAGAAAGCCTGCATGTGCTTCTTTTTAAAATCAATTGACGTCTGGAAAATTGTTTAAACTAGTTGGATTAAACCAGAGGAAACATACGAAATTACTATTACTCAAACAAGCGCACATCTCTCCAATGGTAAAGCCTTCCATGCTCTATGTCAAGCACTCCCACCATCTGAATTTGCAAGAATTTCAAATTGTGAAATTGCTAAAGAGGCATGACAAATTCTAGAAACAACATATGAAGGCACAAAACTTGTTAAATCTGCCAAGCTCCAAATGTTGATTTCTAAATTTGAAGAAATTAATATGGTCGAAGAAGAGACATTCGAAGAGTTTTACACCAAGATTAGCGACCTAAGAAACTCGATGGTGAGTCTTGGGAAGTCAATCTTGGATGTAAAACTCATCCGAAAGATACTAAAATCTTTGCATGAGCGTTTAAGAATTAAGGTGACAACCATAGAAGAAAGCAAAGATATGAAGGAGATGAAGATTGAAGAGCTGGTAGGATCTTTTCAAACATATGAATATTCCTTGCCTCTAGTCAGAAAGGCAAAGACCATTTCCCTTAAGGCATCCAAGAAGAAGACCAGAGTCTCATTTGACGAAGACTCTGACACTGATGAAGATGCTGTGGCAATGTTAGCTAAGAACTTCGAGCAATTCATGAAGAATAATAAGTTCAAGAAGAAGTTCTCTTACAGGTTGAAGAAGGCTCCCTAAACAGCTGAGTCGGAAGAAGCTGAGAAGAAGGATCCAATGGGTCCCCAATGCTATGAATGCTCAGGCTTTGGGCACATTAAAACTGAATGTGCAAATCTGAAGAAAATAAAGGGGAAGGCCTTTAATGCTACTCTTAGCGATGAGTTTGAGAAAGAAAAAGAAACTCCTAAGAAAGAAAAGTTCCTAACCTTCGTGGCCCTTTATTAAGAAAATGAGGATTCTCAATCCTACTACTTTGAGAACTGTGATGAAGAAGATATGAAGACAACATATGAGCTTCAATACATAGAATTCTTAAAGTTGAAGGAGAAGTACAAACAGCAAGTGCCAGGGCTAAACAACCTAAAGACAGAGAAGACCACCATGCTGATAAAGATCAATGATCTAGAAGAGAGGCTTCTGGAAACACAGCTGCAATAAGAGAGGGTTACTGATGCGAAGCTGACACACATGCTTTCTATTTAGAATTGCCAAACTGACAAGACTGGTCTTGGGTATGTTCCTCCTTCTACTTCTGTACTCCTTCTACTTCTAAAACTATATTTGTGAAGCCAGCTATTCTTGAGTCTCCACCCTCATGTGTGGATAAGGGAAAAACTGTCATGAAAGGAGAAGTCCCAGATATCCCTTAGCCTCTAGCCAAGCCTCCTATCAGAAGAAAGCCTCCCACATGCCATCACTGTGGTGAGCTTGGGCATATCAGACCTAGGTGCCTTTATTGGAAAGCTCAGAGGAAGTTATATCGGCAGGCTCCTAAAAAACCCATGTGTTACCAATGTAGAGTTAGCAGTCATGTCCGGCCTAGGGGTCCACCTCAAAAGAAGTCGCCTAGGTATTATGGACCTCCTCCTAAAAATCCTATTCTAAGGCATCAGCAGTAGCAGAGGCCTACTCCAACAAAGAAGGCTTGGGTCCCCAAGAAACCTCATGTGGAGAGACCAAAGACTCTAGAAAAGGAAACCTTCTATGAAGGAACACCCTTTGTCAGCTCTTTCATGCGAGATCTGGTTAGATATCTAGAGCTGCAGCTAAAGAAGGGAGGACAAGACAAGGAAGAGGGCGCCCACTTCTCCAGGGGAGCAGACCTACCTAGTAGGTGAGGTCACACATGCCTAGGATTCTGGTTCCTAAATCCTAGAGCATGCTAGGTACACTTGCATATTTTTCTGTCATATCTTGTGAGTGCTTTTGCATAGTTGTTATGGAACCATTTTTTTCTATCCTTATATTCTCTCTTGTGTATCTTAAGATATCTCTGCAGATATTAAATAGGGATGATAGAATAAGCACGTCGGGCGGCTGCTTTTCTATCTTGGTATAGTCAAACATCTCTTCCTAAGGTCAGATTTTCCCTTACCTATATGCTTGGACTAGATGTTTGTTCTTTTTAGCATATTTTTGTTGTTTTCTTTTGCTCTTATTTTTCAACAAAAAGGGGGGGGGGGGGGGGGGAGATGCAAATTTT